>VRLP01003444.1:0-64249 GCA_009660295.1 Lophius piscatorius
GAGATCTTATAATCAATCCTGGTGGAGATGGGAAGCCAATGAAGGGAATGAAGAACAGGGGTGATGTGTTCGTGTTTACGAACTCTCATCAGGATCCTTGCAGACTGTTTTGAACATACTGAAGTCTTTGAAGACTTTTATCAGGGATCCCGGTGAGAAGTGCGTTACAGTAATCCAGTCTGGAGGAGACAAACGCGTGGACCAGCTTTTCAGCATCACTCAAGGTGAGTGCAGAATGGAGTTTGGAAATATTTCTGAGATGGTGAAAGGAGATCTTGCAGATGTGTTTGATGTGGGATTAAAAAGTGAGTTGAGGGTCGAATCTTACGCTGAGGTTGGTGACTGATGAAGAGAGGCGAATATCGTGAACAGAGAAGGTAATACTGGTTATGGAGGAAGACTGGGTCTGATGTGGGGTGCCAATAAAAATTGTTTCGGTTTTGGAGCTGTTCAACTGGAGAAAGTTGTTTTTCATCCACACCTTTATCTCCTCCAGACAAGTGCGGAGACTTGACAGGGGAGATGATGATGACGATGAGGATGTGTCAAAAGATGTGTCAGAAGATGTGTCAGTTTTTATATAGATTTGCGTGTCATTAGAGTAGCAATGTAAAAGAGTCCATATCGACTGATGATAAAAGAGTCCATATCGACTGAAGACATGGCCAAGGGGGAGCATGTACAGTATGAAGAGAATGGGGCCAAGGACTGATCCCTGGGGGACCCCAAAAGTGACGGTGTGTGTCCCGGACCTTGAACTTCCAAGGGAAATGTATTCTGTTCTGCCAGTGAAGTAGGATTGAAACCAGTTTAGGGCGGTGACAGTGAGTCCAGTGGTGTGATGTAGGCGGTGTAGGAGTATTCCATGGTCAACTGTGTCGAAGGCAGCAGACAGATCAAGGAGAATCAGGAGGGAAGGTGAACCAGCATCTGCTGCCATCCGTAGGTCATTTGTGACTCTAAGCAGAGCTGTTTCTGTGCTGTGGGCGGAGCGGAAACCAGACTGAAAGGTTTCAAAGAGGTTGTTGTAGTTGAGGTGGTCCTGGAGGTGGGCAGCAACTACTTTTTCCAGAACTTTGGAGATGAATGGGAGTTTGGAAATGGGCCCGTAATTAGCAATAACTTCTTGTTCGAGAGTGGGTTTTTTGAGGAGTGGTCTGATTATGGCGGCTTTTAGGGCAGATGGAACAAAGCCGGCCTGGAGGGATTAGTTTATTACAGTGGTGATCAGGGGACTGATGGAAAATATGTTAGTTTTTACTAGGGCCGTAGGAAAGGGGTCGAGGGCACAGGTGGAGGTTTTCATCGTCCTGATGATATTCTCAACCTCTTGCTGTGAGATTCTGGGAAGCACTTTAGATGCAGTAAGCAGTCAGATTAAGCAGACTGGATAGGTAGAGAGGAGGAACCAGAAATGACAGAACGGATTGAGTAAATTTTTGTTTGGAAGAAAACAATGAAATTATTACAGTGCTCTTCTGTAATTTCTGTAAGTGAGGGAGTTTGTGGTTTAAGAAGATGATTGATAGTGGAAAACAGCTGCTTAGAATTTCCATGTATGGTTTTGGTAATTTTCGAGTAGAACAGTGACCGAGCCTCTCTAAGGTACTTTGAGTAGACCTTTTGGTGTTCCCGAAAGGCTAGCTTTTGGACAGTGAAACCCGAAGCCTTGTAACACTGCTCAAGGACACGCCCAGCTGCCCTAATTTTTTGTAGCTTGCTGGTGAACCAAGGGGATTAGCGGGAGAAGGTGACTGTTCTAGTTTTTACAGGGGCGTGACGATCCAGGATGCTACTCAGGGAGTTATTGTAGAAATCTACTGAGTCATTGGCTGATACAAAGTTTGCAGAAAGAAGAGGCTGGAGGTCGAATGTCATGGTTTCTGTGTTGATGTTTTTCATATTCCTGAAGTAGATTTGACATTTGGGCTTTGTGAGGGGGGACACAGGTGACATTTCCATGGAGACGGCCTTGTGGTCGGATACACCCAGATCGTACACAAGAAGATTGCTGAGAGGAGCAGAGTCAGTGATGACAAGATCCAGAGCGTTAATGTTGAATATATCATTAGATGTTTAGACTAATGTCTTCTTAAAATAACCTTGGAAACAAGTGCACAGTAATTTCATGGAAACATTTTTAAATGTCAGGTACATTTGCTTTGTAACTCCATGTTCTTTCATAAACCGAATTTAACCAGCAAGGACATACGCTTTTCACTGTTGGGCTAGGAAACAGACCGCTAGATTGTGATAGTGATTTGGATCAAGTAACCGTCCAGATTTGGCGATCCAGAATATTTCAAATTGATAGGGCCCACAAAAAGGCACTAAAGTGTGAGATAACAAAGAATAATACAACAGACCGTAGTTTAAACTAAGCTTATTCAAATAGATACCCAATTTGGCGTATCTTCCAAATATACTGGGTTAGATCAATGGTTGGTTTATTATGTATGAAAGCTTATGCTTTTATACATAATATAAAATGTATGTTGTATGTTTTCATACAAAACATACAACATTGACAGCGATAATGAACTACAATTTTTGGGAGTCTACCTTGCGTAGGTTAGCCTGACGGTCATAAGGTAGAGGTTCAGACGGGTCATCAGGAACAGGCTGGATGCTCTCACTGGAAAACCATAACTGAGTCTGGTGAGAGAGAGAGAGAGAGAAAGAACATTTTTCTTTTTTCAACCAGAGAGCTAGAGTTTTCATTTTATTTTGTCTCAAATATGAAATTAGGTATAGGAAATCTATGACAAATACAAATTGAATAGACTGTCTGAACAGAGAATCCAAATATGAATTTAAAGTGCAAGCTAGCACTTATGTTTGAGGAGACTAACTTGTAAGTACTGTTCCTCGTTTAGGTAGCCAGTGTTGCCAGTATCTGCTATTTTGAAACCTTGTAGCACAGCCAACAGCTGTCTTAGAGAGGGAAGTGGCCAAGGGAGAGCAGCACTGAGCAAAAATCGGCACCAAGATATCATGCCGGAGCCATCCTTTAGAAGATTCACTATCTCTGACACCTGTTGATGGGAAAGAGGACAATATTACTTGATGCCCTGTTATGTGTTTTATTAGGATATACAAATAACTACACTGCAGGAATGTGTTTTTTCTGGCTCTGCTTTAACTGTTTCTATTTCCCCGTGAAATTCCTTTCTGTCCAAATGTAGAAGTCAGCAGAGCAGTATTTGATTCAATGTGGCATTTTTTGGTGGCATAGAAATAAAGGTAAAGAGATTGTTACTCAATTTTGTGTTTTGAGGCTCTGGCATACAATAAATAATACCTGTGTCTCATTCATGTTGCTCCAGGGCTCAGACCAGGTGTTTCTACCCGTGTTCACCGAGCTGACATGCCTGAGGAAAGCCCAGAACTCAGAGCAGGACATGAAGCCTGAAAATCAGGACAGAAGGTCATGATGGATGGATGGATGGATGGATGGATGGATGGATGGATGGGTGGATGGATGGATGGATTATGGATGGATGGATGGATGGATTGGTGGGTGGACGGACGGGCGGGCGGCCCGGCGGGCAGACGGATGGATGTATGGATGGGTGGATGGAGGGATGGATAGGTGAATGGGAGAATGGATAGATTAATGGATTAATAGTTTAATGGATTAATGGATTAATGGATTGATGGATGATGGATGATGGATGGATGGGTGGGTGGATGAATGGATGGATTGATGGATGGATGGGTGGGTGGATGTACGTATGGACAGATGGATGGGTGAATGGGTTGATGGATGGATTAATGGTTTAATAGGTGGGTGGGCGGAAGGACATGCGGATGGATGATGGATGGTTGGATGGAGGGATGGATTGGTGGCTGGATAGATGGATGGATTAATGGATTGATGGATGATTGACAGACGGATGGGTGGATTACCTGATGGAGCAACAGTGTATAGCTGATGGCGGAGTGTATCTAACTGGGTGATGGTCAGGGTAGACTGTATGGGTTTCTCCAGAGAAGGTAAACGGGGAGACGTGAGGTGAATCGGCACCATTTGGAGGTTTCCATTCAGGTAGAAGTCAGTGTATTCCTAGGAAGTGTATAGAGTATATTAACAAAGGTGGGGGGAAACAGTTACGAGGTGAAGGGACTAGCCTAGGGCCTATTGTCAAATGTCACATTCTGGAAGACTCAACAAGAGAGCTTCCCTTAAGCTAAAAGGGGACAACAACTTAAGCGTTGCTATAATCAACATTGATAATAAAATTGAAAAGACAGTACGTACCAAAACCAGCTTATTCTGCAATTTAGCAGAGGTCTCTATGTGTTGGCGAACCACATCTGATAGATTAGCAATACTAGAGAAAATGAGAAGTGCAAATGTTTGAGATTGAAACTCATGACATAAAGTTGGAAAGTAATGTCAAAAAATATTGTTTGCAAAAAAAAATCCCCCTAATGAATGAATGAACAATTATAGTAAAAATGTGAATTTGAGCTAAAGCTCCCCCTAGTGTCGGAAATATGCAACCAATCCTTTCCAAAGTCAACCAGGTTCTTGTTTCAACTAAGTGAGTCTCGAAAATTATCCATGAAATAGTTTTTGAGTTATCGCGTTTAAACAAAGAATCTGCAACAACAATTTCATAATATTCCCTTCTCGGGGAAATAATGCGCACATAAACATAACGTTTATAACGTGACATACGCGGCTGGAATGCAGGTGGCAGTAATCACAAAAACAACTGAATGAATGAGTCATGCCTGATGACATGCTTGGTGACGCATCCCAAACCGTGTCACACTCACACCACCCGTACCTCTGCATCTCAGCAAGATAGCGCTCCTCCAACCACTCCTGCAAGCTGCTTAAGGTCTGTTCCGCTCTGCTTTGCAGCGACTTCACCATCATCACACCATGATACTTCACCAGAGAGAGGCGCAATTTCGCAGCACCCTCTGGAAAACACACACACACATACATGTATGAGCACAAATGAAAATAAACAATTAGAGAATTATCTGCATGTAAATATTTCAAACTGCAGAGGAAAAATGTCACTATTACCATTTTATGCGCGGTAGTACTATATATAATGTATATACATAGATGTAAACAATGTTTTTTTAAAGAGTTTTCAGTAGTCTTTATATATGTGGGCGTACCCTCATGCTCCAATGCAGCAACACATTCTTTATGTATTTTCTTTTTGACCAGTTGATCATTACTCTTTTCAGACATTTTGTCATCAAACGGCATAGGGCAAGGTTCTGGAGGTGGGGAAGGTGGCTCTAAGGAAAAGAGAGGATGGGAAGGAAGATAATGATGTAGAAGAGCTACTGAAACAAACAGATTTTTGAAGGCACCTCTCTATAGTTCTCTTAATGTTCTACAAAAGACATGCCTTTCTTTTCTTTGAATGACTGACTCCCCCCTTTCTTCCCATTTTTAGAGCCCTTTCCACTCCCCACGTCCTGCTGTCTCTTCTTCCACTCTTCGATCTCCTTCTGTTGGGGCTTCTCAGACACCTAAACACACCCAAGACAAATCAGGAGTGGAAAAAAAGGTATTTGCTGTACACCTGTATAATAAGCCTCATGCAAACTCTCCCACACAGCATTACCAGTTTGCTGATGGTTGTGATTGCCTCCTTGTAGAAGGAAATCAGTATCTGATGTGGCTGGAGATGACAATGAAATTGGTTTATTATGTATTAATACAGAATATCTCTCTTTGAAGTAATAACGAAATAAAAGGTCCAGAAGTGGTAAAAAGGAAAAAAATCAAGAAAGCTAGCAACTTATATAATATCTACCCAAGTAACTTGTGAGCAGGTAAGTGTGGCAGAGGAGTGGTGCGACATATAGTTACATGAGAAATATGTTTGGAATTCTGACTTTATTCTCATAGACTAAAGACCGAATTCTGAGTTTAAAGTCAGGATTCTGAGAGGCTGAATTAAATTTAAAAAATCGTATAGCCCTATATGACCATAATCCTCTTTCATAAAGGCAAAAGTTGATTCTAAAATAGTAAAATGTTTTACAGAGCGTGAGGCATACTAAATGAAGACCATGAAGACCCTATCTTATATTATCTCATCTTATCTTATCTCATCTCGACCTGACCTTATCATGTTCTGTCTGATCTTCGCCTGTCTCATCATGGATACCATCAGAGGTGTCGGGCTGTCTGGTGATGAGAAGAATACGTGTTTATGGTGGAGAGTATTTGGAGTATAAAGAAATGACAGCAGCTATTTCATCACCAAACGATCGGGCAGTGCTTACAGTTGAGCTACAGTTCCCCCCTGCTTGTCTTCAACACCGGTTTCAATTGCTTCAGGACTGGTGAAAAAGGATCAATCTTTAACATGCTGCAATTATCATTCATAAACTACTTGAAGTTTGATTTTGTTTCATTTTGTACTGACATAGTTAAGTAGTTATTCATTATATGTGTATCACCTTGAGTCCTGCTTTATTTCTGAAGGGTCTTGTATGGAGGTGCCGGACACTTGCTCCCTGAGGAATGCTCCAATTTTGGAGAATTCCTTGGGCAGCACCTGACTGCACATGCTCAAATAGTAGACTTTAAGAATATGGAATGTGCTCTTGAAACGGTCCAATTCCACCTATGAAGTGCAAACAATCACAGGATATTGCAAATCATTAAATATATTAAATCAGTACATAGAAAACTCACATTTGTACACATCCCAAAGTTTAAAGTGCTGGATTAAAATACCAAAGAAAAATTGTGCAGCCAAGTAGATTGTCACAAACAGAAACGTTACCTCCATTAGTGCAGAGTGGTGATTGATCAGGAGTGTAATATTTTCATCCAGCCAGGCTTCACCCATGAGCGCAATCCTCTCTCGCTCATCATTCTCCTTACGCTTCCCACTTATGTCCCACAAATGCTCACACAACTCCTGTACAGTGATAGATGAAGTATTCACATCCTTAACACGAGTAAAATTACTAATACCAAACTGTAAAACACCGGCTTACACATTCATACTCAAGTTAAAGTATGAAAGTAATACAAGCAAAATGTACTTGAGTATTACAAGAAACATAGTCATTATGCAGTGCACTACTTCATGATCATGAGTAGTTTAATCTATAAAATCATTAGAGGAGGTGGGACAATTTTCAGAAGTTTCCGATTGTTTGATCCCAGAGCTATTAGAGTTTTTCAATGCATCTTTTATTTCAGGGTCTTCCCTAGGGCTTTCTGGTACTAAATAACTCTTTTGATGTCTTCCAGTCTGGTTCTCGACCTCACCACAGTACGGCGCTTGCGCTGGTTCAGGTTTTCAATGATATCCGATTGAATACAGTCAGTGGTAGAACTGCCGTTTTAGTTCTACTGGATCTCAGTGATGCATTCGGCTGACCACATTATATTACTAGACCGACTGGAAAACTGGTCGGGTATTTTTGGCACAGCACTCACCTGGTTTAAATGTAACCTAAAAGACACGGACTTCTTGTGTCTACAGTTATTTACAAATCTGAGCTGAACAAAATGAGCTGAGCTGAACAAGGCTCCATCTTGGGCTCTCCTGTGTTTAACATCTGCTTACTTCCACTGGCTCAGATCTTGCATAACAACCAAATAGATTACACTGACTACACAAATCTACACATAACTATCACCAGGGGACTACAGTCCAATACAAGTGCTGAGTGAGTGCATTAAACAGGTCAACCACTGGATGTGCCAGGATTTCCTTCAGCTGAACAAAGACAACCCCTTAACACCTTTATAAAGACCGCCTGCTATCACCTGAAGAATAAAGCAAGAATTAGAGAACTGATGACTCAGCAGGATTTGGAAACACTAATCGTCTTCCTAAGAAATGGATCAGACAGCTGCAGATGGTTCAGAAGGCTGCTAGAGTCCACAAAGGTAATAAAAAACAAAAATCTTCTGATCCACCAAGAAAGTGGATCATATCAATCCGGTCTCTACACTGGCTTCATGTCTCTCAGAGAACTGATTTCAAGATCCTGCTGCTGGTCTAGAAAGCACTAAACTGATTAGTGTGTGTTTGTGTTCTGAACCATCCGGACCTCTTCGGTTGTCTGGATCAGGTCTGCTCGTTGTCCCCTGAGTCAAATCTAAACATGTAGAAGCAGTGTTGAGTTTTCATTCACCAAATATTTGGAACAAGCTCCCAGAAAACTGCAGGACCGCTTCCACTCTCGGTGCTTTTAAATCAAAACATAAAACCTTCTTATTTGCTGCTGCCTTTTATTATATTTTTACGACTCTCATTTCTGTCTCTTCTGTACAATACTTCTTTTAGGAGAACACTGAACTATCTCTTCGGTCGAAAGGGCTTAGACAGTCGATTTTCTCCTAATCTAGCTTTTATTTATTTATTTAAATATTTTCAAGCCTGTTTAAGAATGATTTATGTAATTTAATTAATTAATATTATTATATTAATATTTCAAAACTGTTTTTAAGTATGTCTTAAGGTTCTTTTGCACTTTGTTGCAAAGCTCTTGATTGTTTGTGTAAAGCACTTTGAATTGCTGAGAAATCAGAAAATTAGAAACATTTGAAAATTGGGGAAATCCGAAAAATTGGATGCAAGAAAATGTCTCTTGTCTATAACCAGGATCTTTAATTCAGCTTATTCACGGAAATCTAATCTTTAAGTCTAAAGTTGCTTAAAATGACTTTAGACTTAAATGACTTTAGACTTTAAAATGAATACATTTTATGTGATGAAAAATAGAATAAAATGACCTTCTGAAATTAAAACAAATGTTTTTTTTCTAATACATGTGTGCCACAATTATCAGCACACCTGCATTTAATATTTTGTACGGCCCCCTTTAGCAACAATCACAGTCCCAAGTCTCCTTCTGTAGTGTGTGACGAGGTTTGAGAACACATCGAGAAGACCATTCCTCCATACAGAAACTCTCCAACTCCTTCAGATTCTGAGATTGTCGCTTGTGTACTTTCCTCCTCAGCACATTCCATAGTTTGTAATCTGTGAAACATTCTTGGGTTGATTTGAAGTTTGCTTCATACTTTCAATTTCCTGACAGAGTCTTTTGGGTTTGCATCCAGTATCTGCTGGTATTTGACAGTATTTGATAGTGCTATATATTTTTAACAGGATGTCCAGTGCCTTTGGAAGAAAAACAGCCTGACAGCATCAGAGATCTACCACCTGACATCCCAGTGGTAAGGAGGGGCTTTTCTGTATGACTTCCTTTCTTGTTACACCAAACCCATCTTTGACCTTTGTTGCTAAAAAGCCCTACTTTGGTCTCTTCTGACCAGCTGCCCTTGTTCCTTGGCTTTTTTGAAAGTACCGGTGAGGTTTGGCAAACTGCAGGCGCTTAAACTTGTGGCATCAGAGGCTTTTTTCTTGCTACCTTCCCAAACAGCTAGTGTCGGTGTAGGTGCTGTTTGATGGTGGTTAGGGAGAATGTCCAATCCCAAGACCTCTGCAATTCTGTAGCTTTAGTCCTTGGAGAGACTTTTTCCCGTTGAACCATCCTCCTCGCAGTGCGTGGGGTCAGCTTGTCGAAATGTCCTCTTCCAGGCTAATGTGTAACATTTTTAATCTCTTAAAACAACTTAATTATTTATCTAACTGTTGAAACTGAAATTTTAACAGCGGAGAAGCTTTCTTGTATTCATTGCCAAATTTGTGCAGCTCTACTGTTCTCTGGTCTTTCACATTTTGAGGAATGTCAAAGCGAATTAGGGCAGTGTTAGCTCATATTTATACCACAGTAAAATAGAAAATGATTGTTTACCAATCTTTTAACCAGGTTTCTTGTAAAAGGTTAGATTTTTGTTCTTAATAATTTTTTATTAAATGCAATGAATAGACAATAAACACTTTTTTTGATTCCCATTTTGCTTATTGTTTTTAAAGTGGACCTATAGTTCTAGAGAGCACTGTATAAAAGTGCCTCAATACGGTCTTCATTTTTGTAATATATTTTGATTATCAGCTTGAGAATACATGTATTAAATTATTGACTCTGCTTACGTCCAGTCTCAGGTGTAGCTCTGCTTTAGTTTCCTCGTCTTCTCTCGTGTCGTCCCATATGCTGTTGAAATCTTTCTGCCACTGAGAGACAATCTCCTGCTTTAAATCCGGACATCTCAGATACTGCTTGTACTCCTCTCTAAAGATACAAGGAACCAGGAATAATATTTAACAGAGAACCAAATATTAAATCCAGCAAACCAACCGACTGATGGAGGGTTTACGGTATTAACATTTGGTAACCGTGACAACCTACAACTACCACTGTATTCAGAGGCTGATGAGATTTACTTAGTTGAATTACTTACTAAATTGAATACTGCATTTGCTTATATAGATGCTGATATGATGATGATTATGGTGTGAATGACTGCATACACTTTCATTTGATCAGATATTCAGATGTAAAGATAGAAACATAGAGGTTAAATATAAAGATGCAGAAAACAAAGTCACTGAAAAGTGTAAATGAAGCTACTGCTCAAGTATGTGTTCATCAGTTATAAGTGTACTACTTCTACTTCCCGGCAGTACCTGACGTTGCATAGATGATGGTCAATTTCAGTGTGGTGTGTGCGCAGCTGCTGCATCACTGTCATTAGGTTGTTCACGTAAGAATCGCACATTGGGTGCCAGATAGAGCACAGGTACTCTGGGATCTCCTGGAGATCAGGATGGGGAGAGATAGAACAAATCAGGTGCCTTGTCAGGAAAGAGGATGACAAAAAAAAAAAAAACGTGACATGGTCTAATACAAAACAATTTCACAGATGCCACATGACATGAATTTTCACAGAGCTGTACCAGACTCTGAGAAGCAATATTAATAATATACTATGATGTTTATGGGGAACTGCATGGTAACCCCCAGTGGGTGCATGTTTATGTAATGTTGAATGCCATCGACATTTGAGGGATATTTTTAGTGTCCTACTGGGGGAATGGGTTCATCCACATAGATGCCGTTGGAAGAAACCGGGCATGGAGAGGCAGGCTCAGGTGTGCACCCTATTGATAAGACAGAGGGTAAGCACATAAAGCATCGCTATGACAAACTCAAAATAATCACTACAACCAATGAAGACATTATAATGACTTTATTTTTGTATTGATAACAGGAGCAGGAAATAAATGTAATATCACCGGGGTACACCCTGGACGAGCTGCCATTTCATCACTTGGTCAACGCACAGAGACAAACGACCATTTACGCTCACTTTCACCCTTACAAGAAACTTAGAGTCACCAATTCATCTAAATTGCATGTTTTTGTACTTTGGGAGGAAGCCGGAGCACCCGGAGGGAACCCATGCAGACAGGGGGACGACATGCCACCCTTCACAGAAAGGCCCAACAGGTGGATAGAGGTAGATCTGAACCTGGAACCTTCATGCTGTGAGGCAACTCCGCAACCCACTGCGCCACCGAACCTCCCAAATTGCTTTTGTGACTTTAACAAAACAATTAAAATCTGCAGTTTACGAGCTACTGGTCCAATCACCTCTGAAGGTTTGTGAGGTGGCTTTGGGACGGAACCTCTCATATTGTGCCCTTTTCTTCAGGCCTGGCAGAGGCTTTTTCTGAGCGGAAGCTTTGTCTTTCAGGAATGGAGGATGGTCGACAGGTGGAGCTGTGGTCGAAGTGGAAGTTTTCTGAAACTCTATAAGAGTGGTAATGTCCATAAATACATAGAAAGGATATTTTTGGTAAATATTGTATTTTTCTCATGGATATTGGATACTATGAGTCATTTAAGCATATAAACAGACAGTAGTTCATAATAAGTGTCTAGACAAATTAACACCTCACTTTGAGCTTATTTACTACCTCATCTCATGGAAGAATGAACACACTGAGCTCGAGTGGGAAGCTCACCCTCCTCTCTCTTCATCATAATTTGCTCCAGGATGGACTCAACTCTCTTGTATAGCTCCTCCTCATCTACATTTGCATCGACAAAAGCCAAAATGTTCTGCTTTCCACCAAACCACTTCTCTAGCTGAGGCCATGTGTCGTGAAAAGCTGTGATCCTTGGAGGGAGATGGATGTTTCAGGAACACAGTAGCAAGAATGTATTGATTTCAAAATCTCCCAATTTGATTTTTTAGAAGATTTTTGTTTTTTATTACCTTTGTTGAGTTTGTGCCTGATACATGGTCTTGTCAGTAGGACCGGTGGTGTCAGCAGCAGTGTCTGGATCTGGATCTGGATCTGGATAAGAGAACCACATATACACAAACATCAAAACGGTAATGTTTGGCTGCATACAGATCCATAGTCTTACATCCAGGTCAGTGTAATATACCTGCATGACTGAATGCACGTTTAATCAAACACTCATCGGAGATATCCAGCAGCAGAGCTACGTCCAGTACAGGAGCTGGTGGTGGTGGAGGTTTGGGTGGATTAGGATCAGCAGCAAGGTTCGTCCTGTTGTTAAAAACAGCAGTCCCCATATCGTCAGAGCCACCCAGTGCTTTCTCCAGGAGCCGGGCCTGGCTGATGTTAAATGGAAAGCCATCCAGGATCCAACCTGTCTGAGCGGGAATCTGCCTGAAAAGGATGCAGAAAATATTCCAGTGTCAAGAGAATGCTTGTGGGGTTGTTGTTTCCTTGGCATTTCTCCAAAATATTGACCGTAAAAATGTGAAATGAATAGCATTTTGTAAAAATGAGATAAAATGAATAAGAGCTGTACCAGAGTGCTGATCACAGTATGTGCTTACCCGATAGCCTCCACTACAATGTTCACTAACAGTTCATCTGAGATGGCCTTGCCTTCCCTCAGTGTTTTTTCTAAAGCTGCTCCGTTCATTGCACAGGAAGACTACGTAAGGGACACATATAAATAGCAACGTTAGGTTTATCATTCCAAACACAAAAGAATAAATATGAATCAACATTTCAAACACTGCAAACCTCCACTAAGGCTCAGCTTTTTCTTCAAATGGTCCTTTCTACCCCAAATGTTATATTCCTATTTAAAGTCACACCTGCAGTCAAACTATTTTACTAAAACACATAGAACTTAGATCCTTTAATAACCTTTGTCATTGAAAAAAAAAAAAGTGTTCCAGAGGTGTCAGCATTGGGTCTGATGGGAAGATGCTTCCAATTAACTTAACTAGGCTTAACGGCGCTGGGGGCTCAGTGGGCTGCACAGAGATGCTGAAGTAGAAGGCGCAGAAGACGAGCGGCTATAGAGTATTTGAGAGAAGCTCAGAGTTGTTGGAGTTGTCGGTAGATTTAACGGCTGGCAATTACTCAGAGAGTACTGGAGGAATCTACATGGATTGTTTTCTAAATCTAGGATACTGTTGTGCCTTGGAAGAAGTTTGCGCTCTATAATTGCTATAATTTTTTTTTCTGGCACACATATCAAACTACTCACGCCAAACATGGACAAACACTTCTGTTTGTCTCCGTAGGTATTTGTCATCATGATTTTCTCAAAAGGAAATTGATGCATAATTATCAAAACGGGCGAAAAAGTGGAAAACATTATTGACTCCCCACCTTTGTTTGAATTAACTTCAAAATAGAATTGGTTTTTGAAATTAAAGGTGTTTCATGAATGTACATTGTGTACAGTTGTGAGTGTTTTGTGTTTAATCCTATAAACGATCATAAATATAAAAAGAATTAACGAATGGATTACTTAACCTTCTTTGGTGGGGATAGAAAGTAAGGAAAGCAAATGAATCTGATATATGGTAATCACATGTTATATGGTGTTTAAAAACATAAAACAGTGTCACTTACTCTATTGTGACTGTCTCTACTTTTCTCATAAGTGTCAGGATCTGAAAAAAAATTTCAAGCAGCAGATTTCAAATTAAAGACGCATCTATCTGAAATATGTAATACGACATACATTGTTACTACGAACAAAAATACACAGAGATGTTAAGTATAGACTGACGCAGAATGGAATCATGCTGAGTTCAAAAACTGACCAAATTTAATTGTTGTGGAGGATGTTTGCAGTTGTTCACTATCTTTCTCTTCTTGCTGCTCTGAGACCTGAAGCACATTTTGCCCAAAATAGGGTTCTTCAGATTCAATTTCAACTTGGTTTATTGTCATCAAGCGCACAGTAAACAAATGAACAATATATTACAGCTCAGACAGAGAATAGTGAAACATTAAAAACATTAATACGATTATAATAATAAAACACTACAGATATGTCGTCAAAGCGTGAACTGTGTTTGTATATCTTATGGTTACGCCCGGAGAGACTAGTGAGATTTTATTACTGAAAAATCATTCCAAAGTGAAATTAGGCCAATGCTGTCGCATTATGTCCCTAAAAAGTCCCCAACCCCCTGCATTGTGCAAGCAGTTCCTCTGACTGACCTACTCATAGTAAGTGTAAGTCATTAATAATGTCACACAATACGTATTGACTCAACCTATGTATTTCTATGAAGTCAACAATATGCTCTTAGATCAGTGATACAAAATGAAGGTTGGTTGGTCCCAAGGTTGAAAAATTCTGTCCCGAAAACATTTAGAGATAAAGATCCCCCTAGTGGTGGAAATATACAGCCAGCCTTTTCTAAATCAATCCAGTTCTTCTTCGCACCAATATACTGTTATACTGTGGGAGTATATAATTTGAGATTGATCCATGAAATGGTTTTTGGGTTATCGCATTAACATTTAGCATCTACGGCGATGGCGATTCCATATTATCCCAGTAGTTTTTGGGATATAATTGTGTGACAAGATCCAATAAAGTACTAGTGGTGGTACTAGTGAGGCTGTCTTAACATACCTGACTAACATCCTGTCCATTCTGCAGAGCTTTCAGGGCATCTTCAATCAGATTGTCGACTGATAAGACACAGACACCAAGGCCTATAACACAAAACAACCCAAATACCAAGGCAACAAATAAGTCACACAGTCACACTCTCAAACCAGTGATTTGTTTATGCCTGCATCTGTCTTCACATTGAGTTGTGTACCTTCAGCAATCCTGGCCAGGCAGGTGGTCTTGCCAGAGCAAAACAGACCCAGGACGCAAGCTTTGAGGGCAAAGTGAGGAGGCAAAAGAGAGGAAGGTTCCACGCAATGTTGATTGACGATGTTACATAGTCGCCCAACAACATGTCCAAGAATATCGTTGTTTGTTGGGGGTGATACGGTCTGTCCTGCTTCTTTTGGCATTGACCACACACCTACCATGTTCTGACAGACAGAACACATGGATAAGACAAAAAGGGTCTACAGCAGTGAGAAGGTTCAGAATTTCAGAAGCTTGTAAAACAAGTGGCTTGATGGGCTTTCCTTACCACACGGCTAGTAGAGCTTGATTAAGGTTTATAACCAAGCACGTGATTGGATTACACAGACAAACTACGTCAAAGGTTTTGAGCGAACTCACACTCTCAAACATGATTTAAACACACATAAAACTCACAGTGTAATCATCATAATCATGATTATTGAGTATCTCCTGCTTCTTCATATGTAGTGGGGTAGACCCTGGCTGGTCCTGAATTGGCTCATACAGAGGCAGTCCATTGATCAGTAATTCTTTCCACTCTCTCATCGACCTATTAGGAATCAGACTGGACACGACAGCAGAACATGACGGGCAGCAACGCTGGACAGCGGCATTACATTTGAAGATGGTTTGACTTGTAATGTATTGAAAAATATTGTACTAAATGTTATCCATGACGGGATACACTGGAATGTGACACACTTACACGCAAACCAATCAGCCATAACATTACAAGGCATGGAGGCCATGCAGACCCCTCCATGTTCAAATCACTTCTATAGACTCACCTTTTCAGATCTGCTTTTAATGTGTAATCAACATGTGATCTGTTATTGTTATCTCAGCATGAGTTTGACAATTCGATATCTCAATCCGATTCCTGTTTTAATATGTCGTTCTATTTGTTTTTTCTGTGACTGGAAAGCAAAATTGCATACTTATGAAAAGTGCTCTAAAAATGAAATGTAATATTGTTGTTATTATTATTATTATTATTATTATCACTAATGGGAACTATATAGTACCACTCAAAGTGCAAATAAGTACATCAGCCATAACATTATAACCACTGACTGGTGAAGGCACTGTATTGATTATCTGGTTACAATGTCACCTGTTTGTGTGATATCAGGTAGCAAGGGAACATTTGGTCCTATAAGTTGATGCATTGAAAGCAGTGAAGATAGGAAAACGTGTGGATCTCAGCAACTTTCATTAAGGTAAAATTGCGATGGCTGGACAAATGGGTCAGAGCATTTCTAAAAGGGTGTTCCCAGTCTGTAGTGCTTAGTACCTACCTAAACGAAGGACAGCTGGTGGACCACGGCTCATTCATGTGTGTGGAGAGCCAATAGCTAGCCCGTGTTGTCCATCCCACAGCAGAGCTACTGTAGCATAGACTGCTTTAAAGAGTTAATGCCGAACCTTTTTATCTAAATCTTTATCATAGAGCTGCTTTGGCACCAGAGAGGGGACCTACACAATATTATGGAGGAGGTTTTCTCATGTTATGGCTGATCATGGTATAAACTTTTTGAATGTTTGCAAAGTTGCTTGTCTGTAGAAAAAATGTTTTTGATGAGAGGAAGCAGAGGGGATGTTGATGTCTCCAAATTTGATTTGATTTGTGTTGAACAAAAGTGTTTCCAATATTGGTAACTTGTTCACAGACTTGTGGCTCATACGTTAATTAGGCCAGTGCCACAATGCTTAAGTTTTCCTACAAGCTTAAATGAAATGTTTTAGCTCTTGTAGTATTGGTCAGATTGTTAGGTGGACAACGCTGTTCCTACAGACTGAATACTTCCCTGTTTAAGACAGAAGTATCAGGGATGAATGAAGGGCGTACCTGCCCTTATTTCCTTACCCTGTCCCTTGTGTTGTTATTTCCTATTTATCTTAAATGTTTTATTTGAAAGAAAAGAAGCTGCCCATTTTTGTTCTTGAAAAAATTAAGAACCATGATATTGTTTTCATTTCAATCTAAACTTATAAACTATAGATGATTATAAAATATGCAGATATTGCAGCTGACCTGTCCAATCACTCCATTAATCCTATTTCCACATAGCCATAGATAGACTGACTTAGAGGTTTAGTGCCCAAACAATGTATAAAAAGTCAAGTGCATCATTAAGAGCAATTTCGTTACATACTTCCCAGCGGCCAGTCGATAGTCTCCAACCTTGGTGGCCAAGTCCACTATCTGCTCCAAAATGTCCTTGCAGATCATGAGGTGCTTCTCTCGTCTGTTCTGAGCTCGCTCAGTGGCGTTCCTTTTAGAGAGTTCAATCTCCTTTCTGATTTCGTCGTCATGTTCCAACTTATCCTGCTGAGCCAAAGCCTACGCCAGGCCCCAATCAGAAAGAGGGGATGAGTGGAAGGGCATGATACAAATAAATGCTTCTGCTCATCACCACTGATTTGTTAATTAATTAATGCAATGAAAGATGTAGACATAGCTCATTTATTGTCAATAACACATCACACCTATGGGTGTTTTGTGGTTAATATGAACACTTGTGCACCATGACCTCAGCATACGACAACATACAGTAAACCTAACACTGATTATATGCCAGATCATTGCCTTCATCCTTTGGGAGGCATTTATCATAAGTATCTCACTTTCGACTGAAACAGCCATCTACACAAAAATGTGATCATTGGAAGGACAAAACAGATAAACATTTAGTTGTTTATATCATAATTCATATAGTCTTACTATCCCAACTGTGTTCTGATGCCCACTCTCTTCATTACACACTGCTGATATTACACAAATTACCAAATAACAAGCTTTTCCTTGCATTTCATCAAGACGCGACTTATACTACAGTATTACTTATACAGCTTAATTTAGAGTGACAATGCAGATGATTTTTCCTCTTCCTTATTCATCCTATCTCACCGCCTCCTTCTCCAGAGCTTCCAGGAAGTCCCTTTCTCTCCGTTGCTGATACTGTTGCTCTCTGAACAGGCGGTTCTGTCGCATCACCTCCTTCTGGCGACGGATCTGAAGGAGCTGCGTTGCCAGACGCTGCTCTTGCTGAGTCTGACGCGTTAGTCGCTTCACAAGCTGCTCCACTCGCTGAGCCTCCTGCAGGTTAAGTCACAGGTGGCGGGTAATCTGACTGATTTTGCAATAAATGATGACAATTCACAGATTGCGTCAGGTCAAAGAAAAACCAGACCTACACTATCGTGCCCAGCAGCAATGGTATATCCCAAAAAGCCCCCAGTGCCCTGTGTTGTACAATCAATCCCGCTGATTGAATCCTCAAATTAAGTGTAATTTATTAATAATCTCGATCCGTTAGTGACTCAGTCTTCTTCTTTCAGCTCATCCCTTTAAGGGTCGCCCCGGGGGATTGCCTTGTTCCACATATTGATTTGGCACAGGTTTTAACGTCGGATGTCCTTCCTGACACAACCCTCCCCTATCTGGGCTTGGGACTAGCGCTAGAAGTACACTGGCTTGTGACCCCTTCATGGCTGGGTTCCAACAGAGACTCAATAATGAAGATTAATGCTTTTAACTAGTTTTCTTTCTGCGCTTCAGAATTTATGGGCTAAATTTAGACCGAATTGGAAATTTAGTCTCAAAATTTGGAAATGGTTGGGACGTTATGTATGAGAAACTGTTTTCCCTCAAAAAGTTCCCCCTAATGAGTAAAAAACATACCATTATATTATAATATATATTAATATACAAGATGGATTTGTGTATTTTCGTAAGAGCGGTCATAACAGCATAAAATGAGTTTCTTGCACACAAAAAAGCCCCTCCAGTGAGTAAAATATGAACCATTACAGTGAAATTGAATGGAATAGAAGATAGATCGTATCCACCAAAAATTATTTGTACCAATATCCCCGACTTTAGGGGATACAACACAATTTTGAAAGAGTGAATGTACTGAATAGATTCTCGAGTTCACTGTATATTTGATATATATTAACAATTCTCAAAGAGAGGAGAGGATAAGTTTCACCTCTTGAGCTTCATGAGCTTTGAGCTGCTCCACCAGGAATCTGTCTAGTCTTTTCTCTCTCTGGTCTCGAGCTACAGCATTCTCCCTCACCCTCTGGCGTATATCCTGTATATACTTGGTACTGGGTTGTAAGACCATCTGAGCGCCACTTCCAGGTATGTCACACCCTTGGCTGCTGCCACCAGGGGATAATTCTGCACGAACAGGCTGACCACTAAAGTGGAAGAGATACAAATCATATTAAAACTTATTGTTCGATGGAATCTCTGAATTTAGGGAAATCTGTCTCCTTCACCTTAAAGACAAGGGAAGACCGCAAGTATCCAGTTCCATCTTGTTTTTCTCGAACTTGTCAATTTCATTCTGGACCATCTGTATGAACAAAATAGATAGACTTGGTAACAGAAAAACTAGAAAACCGTGTCACAGTTTGATTTTTTCAATTTGGATTCAACAGTTTACAATGTGGCAGGATACAAACACGGCATGACAATGGCCTTAGAGATATTAGTTTAAATATAAGGTCATCAATCATGTCCCCAAATAAAAATTATTGTTTTTACAAAGACCCGAGAATATTTGGTGAATGTAAGAACAAACGCAAAGAGATGTCCCTTCAGTAGATGACATCACTGAATCTGTTGAATCCAAGATTAATAAAGCCTTTCATCATCATAATATCAGGGACATTATGGAATTGTCATTGCCACTGACTCCACCGCAGATCCTTTGTTTAAACTCAATAACTCAAAAACTCCATTTTCATATTTTGTACTCCTATAGATCTTAATGGCAGGAAGGACTGGCTTAATTTTGGGAAAGGTCAGTTTGCTATTCCTGCCACTAGTGGGGACCTGTTTTCCAAAATCACAGTTTGCAGGACATCATTTCTCAACCGTTTGTCCTATTTAGTCCAAATATGGTGCATATGAATGGAATCAAGGCGATCTAGCTTGTGTATATCATATTTCACTCTAACAGTTCATATTTTACTCACTGTGGGGAGCTTTCCATGGAAAACATAACATCTTAACCGCGAATTTAGTTCAAATGTATCTCACATGAACATATCTTACTTGTATTTGTTTAATTTTAAAGCACTTTGTCATATTTTACTCACTCATGGAAAAACATATAATATGACATATATAATATACATGCGTCCGATTATGTCTAAATTGTCTCTAATCTACACATGGAGATCTATCGTGTATTTAGATCATTTCACTATAATAGTTCATACTTTACTCATTAGGAGAGCTTCTTGTGCTCCCCTAATGTGTAGGGGAGGGTTTTGTGGAAAACAAAAAGCTTTTTGTTTTTCGTCCCCAACTTCCAAACCATGAGTCCCATCATGTCTAAATGTAGCTGTTTTTCTGTTGTTATTTTTTTGTATTCATCTACATTATTGAGTCACTATGGGATCTTTTCTTAGAGCATATTGCTGACTTCATAGAAATAGTTAGGTTGAGTCAATATGGACTGTTTGAGATTATTAATTAGTCACATTTAATTTGAGTTCAATCAGGGGGATTTCTTGTACAATGCAGGGGACTGGAGGCGTTTGGGGGATATACCACATAGGCCTAGTTTTGATATGAGCTTGCAAAGGGACATGTATTTAGATTCGAGGCTACTGTCTGCGCTTTGACCATCACAGAAATAAAGGAGGCCGTAAAAAAATAAAATATAAAATATGAACTGAAATGAATATTAGTATTAGTAAAATATCAGAACATCAATTAATCTGAATGATACCTGTGCTTGTTGGGCTCGTTTTTGTTGCAGATGTCTCCTCTTCAGGTTGCTCTGTGAAGTTAAGGGCGGTGGCTTGGGAACCTGGACAATAGAGGCAACGTTATAAGTCATAGTGTAATAGTGTTTCCAACAATAAACCCAGGCTACAACAAAGTAGTATAATCGACCTTTCCCAACCGTTAGTAGTAGCAGGAGCTCTCCTACACATGATCTTCAAATACATGGAGTTCTACCATAGGGCTATTACAGTGTAGAATTACAGTAAGGTCCGACATTAAAATACTGCAAGGAGTGAGACAAGTGAGCAAGAATATAAAAAAAGTCAGGTTGAAAAGTTTTAATAGTAGAGTGCCTTTAAGTCTCGCAATTAATTTCTATTTCATGTATGCAGGGGGAAATTATTACTATACATTATTCATTTTCCTCCTCATGCACCTTTTCAATATTCTTCTTTCTCTGGACATCCAGAACTGGGAGCCCTCCCTTTTGCTTGATGGGCTTGACCATTAAAGACTTGTCCTCATAGTGTTGAGAGATCTTCTGCAGCTTTAGCTCTGCGCTACGTTTTCCCACCTGATGCAGATGCTATATAAAAAGAGAGAAGGAGTCAATACATCATTTTACAGAAATTGAGGTTACTCTAAACTGACTCTGTAAGGTAATCAGAATATAGATTTATCCAGCCTTCACTGTTAAGTATCCATTTCTCTTGGCTAATCACATTTCTGAATTTTAAATTCATAACCCCGAACACCCAAAGGTAAGAAAGCTCAAGAGTTATATAATTGAATATTTCATAGCTCTTATAATGCTAAAACTCCTCAGAGAACCCTGGTCTAACATATACAATATAAAAATTGAAATTGAAACTGTTAAATATGTCAACATCAGTGATGAGATTGTCGGCTCTCCAGTCTAAACTGCATGGCTTCACCAAGGTGAAAAGGTGACACAGTGTGCTGTGCTTCTTCTTAATCTCAATATGCTGATGTAGCATTGGCCCCCAACCAGACACACATACATATGTACTAACTCACTAACTGACTAACACCCTTACATCAGAGTAGGCATCACGCTCTTTCCTGTGCACTATCGCACTGGCCGCAGGCTGCTTGGTGTCCATCCCTCTCCTGCTGATTGTTGTCTTCTTTCTTTTTCCCAATGAAACGTAAAGTTGGTAAAGGAGGCGTATGGCAACACCCTGCTTCTCCTGACCTAGTTCCTGGGCTGTGTTTATGTCAAAAGAGATCCCCAGGAGCTGGAGAGTGGGCTCAAGGCGGGTGAAATTATTCAGTCTGGAGATAGAGGTGCTGCAAGAAAAGTTGTGATTAATTCAAACAATATGTACGTGCTTAATTGATGGAATTAGAATAGGGAAAGAAGAGAGACAGAAGGTAACTTACTCTTTTTTTGTAAACAGACTGAAATCTTTCTGCAGCTGATATTTATGCAGAAGCTCCCCGAATAAGTAACCATTGGAGAAACTCTTGGTAAAGGTATTTGGCTCTGTAAAGATATAACACATGGATATCACATATGCTGGTCAGATATTAAATGACTATTTTGAGAGGTTACAAGCAATAAAGAAGTCCGAACTAAGAAGCCATCCAAGTAAATTACACTACTGTCGGACATTGTCTCCTGCATCTCTTAGCCCGTTTCACTGTTTATAAACAATGTAAAATGTTGAGTTTTTTTCCTTTTAGAGTATTGGAGGTCCTTTTGATTTCTCCATGTTTTGTGTGTATCTCGTACTAAACTGTATCATATCATTACACTAGATTAAAAATAAAACAAAGGCAACCCGATTAAACACAAAATCCACATTTGGACTGTTTATTTCATTTTCAATAGGCAAAAACATTGAATCTAGTACCCCCACCGGTGAAAAAAGTATTTACCCCCTTTGAACTTGAAGTTAGTTTTGCCAAAATTAGCAGCAACAACTGCGACCAAATGCCTCCAGACATCAGAGATCACTGTGGTGAAATGTTGGGCCCACTCATAGTAGTATAAGCACGTTGTTTTCATCTTAAACTTGTGAGTGAAGGGGCTTGCAAGAAATTCAGTGAGACGTGAATAAATCCATGATTTTCAAAAATCACAAAACAATAATTTATCAGCATATTCTGGATTGTGTAACTACAGTTTTGATTGTGCAGGATTTGGTATTTTATTGAATGCTAAGTTATTGTTTGACCATGCAAATCTAATAATATCTAATGTACTATAATTCTCTTAATTAAAAAGGTATTTTCATGTGAACTAAATGTATTAACCAAACATATTCCCTTTAATTTCAGTTGAATAATTATTTCTCTTTTTCCAGAGAGATAAACATGACAATAAATAAACAAGTTGTTTTTTTTTCACTAAACGTTTAATTTTAGGGCAACCCATTCACTCACATTTTTTGTTTGAAATACCATGTCAGATTAGATAATTCACAGTTTTCTTACCATAAACATGCCCTAAAATATCCTTAAAATAGGCTCTAACACACTATAAATGTTTAATGTTACGCTGTCTGATTTCTATCATCTATTGTTTGACCTTTTGATTGCATTAATTTAGCTGACTGCTGTCTAGCTGTAGGGTTCGGCTCAAGCAGAGCAGTCACTAAAAGACCCTTCCACATTTCAAGTATTGACTGCTTTTAAGATGACATCAGAAAGGAGAATCATATGACTCAGCACGTATGATCTCTTTTACAATCAAAAATTGTATATGCCATATATGATATATTCTGAAATCGTCATTGCCAAGTTGCATCCTCCGTAGATCCTTCATGTAAACCCGATAAGTCAAAAACTATTTCATGGCTAATTTTCAAATATTTTAACCCTTAAAATTATACACCTTATTGTGAGGATGATTGATTTGGGGAAATGGTCAGATATATATTTCCAACACTAGGGAGAGCTTTATCTCCAAAATGGTTTTCAGTCCATAATTTCTCAACCAACGGTCCAATTTAGACCAGATTCAGTGCATATGAATCGGCTTAAAGAGGTCTGTCTTGTACATGTCATATTCTACTGTAGTAGTTACAATTTAACTTACTAGGGGATTTGTTTTTCACATTGTTTTACTGACAGAACTTCCTGATTTAGTCAAAATTTACCTTTTTCTACAAAATTTGAACCATGACATCTGACTTGTATTTTTCCCATTTTACTGTAATTCTTTATATTTCACTCACTATGGCGCGCTCAATTAATCTACACAAGGAGATGTATCTTGTATGTGTATTATTTTGCTATAATATTACATATTTTTCTCACTAGGGGGAGCTTTTTATGGAAAATACAGTTTTTAGTCTATTACTTCCAAAAATGTGTCTAAATTTAGCTCCTATGAGCTAAATATAGGAAATGTGTCTTGTTTAATCACTGAGCTCAGAAAAATAGTAATTTATAGTTATCTTCATTATTAAGTCACTATGGTACAGTTAGCCATCACGGTCCAGACCTATGGCTGGAAAAAGGTAATTCGCTATGGCAACCATAAAGGGAGCCGCCGAAAGAGGAAGAACATTGAGGGATTAATGGATATTATCTTAAAGCATAGTGCTGACTTCGTATAAATATTTGGGTTGAGTCAATATGGACTGTTTGAGATTATTAATGAGTAACATTTACAATAACAAATTTATAACCGACTTTACATTTGGATTAAATCTCAAAGTGCTACAATTTGAGGAGTTCGATCGGGGAATTGTTTGCATAATGCAGGAGAATGGGGGCTTTTTGGGGATATAGCCTTAGTGTCAGGGGCGCCAGAATAGGCCTGATTAAAAAAAAGAGGAGTGAGGGTGTATAGAATAGTTTATAGTTTATTTAATAGTTTTCAGACTTAACTGTCCATTTCATTAGATGCGTCAAACATCCTTCAAAAGTGAAACCTAAATTCAAGCAGAATAACAAAGAAAAATAAAGTTAAAACTAACAAGTACCTGTTCTGAAATCCTCCAAACAAAATTGAAGTATTTAGACGGCGTTAAAGACCTCCGTAAAAGATTTGTAATCCACAAATTAAGCCGTGTTTCAAACAGCTGCTTAGTTTAGTCCCCATGATTCTTGATTCCCCAAACATTCTCAGATTTCCTGTCCTTACTGGACCGATTACTACAATCGCTATCTGCTAACAATAATCACTATGAAACTTCTGTCACTTGTATTCTATGATTTAAAATCGCTATCCGCTCGATCTGCACTGCTTTGTTTAGCCACCAAGATGGCGACATTAGCCTCGCTTTCACACCTTGCGTGACGTCATGAGAAAAGCGTTAAAGAGCTCTCCTGACCCTCAAACAAGAAAGAAAGACGAATCCACGACAGAAATACTGCTAAAAGGATAACTTGCCGTTTAACCCGAAAAAGATGAAAAAGTAAAACATTGGTATCTAAAGCGTTAGTAGGGGTGGTGTTGGGCTCTGACCGAAATCAGAATATATACCGGACGCTTACGATGACTTTCCCCAAAGTAAAATTTCGAAGCGTCTGCGACGGTACGTCAATATTTCCCGTAAGACATTGCTGCTCCGCTAAAGTTTCCATCAACAGCGGTTCTTAGGTGACTAAGGTATTGGTGAGACGCCCAACAGACTGTAGCTGTGGTCCCCCTTACCGACGGCCTGTGACAACCGAAGCTCCTCATTCAGCCACCTGCACATTGCATCCGACATCTTCTTGCTTCCAGTTCTAGTGACGGCTACTAGGCAACGGCGTGGCATTCTCCGATTTTAGCGCGACGTCATCAACGAGTCAGGGAGACAAACAGACACTTCAGTCACTTATCTTCTTCCTTCAGCTGTGCACTTTAGGGGTCTTCATGGCGGATCATGTTTGAAACTCTCACTACCATCTTGTAAAACCTTTGTCTTCGCTGCCACTCTTCTGCCACAGAGAACTCCTGGATACTCTTCTCCACCCTGCCTGCACTCACTACTCCACCTAATTCCCACACTCCCAGTTGTATGAACAGTTGACACCAAGTACTTAAACCCCTGCCCCCTCTTCAACTCACCGGCCTCCCTTTTATTCACATACAAGAATTCTGTCCTGCTGTGACTGACTTACATTACTTTACTCTCCAGATCATACCTCAACTTCCCCAGGTTTCCTTTCACTTGTCATCTGCTCCCACTATAGATCATTATGTCAACCGCAAACGTCATAGTCCTTGGAAACTCCTGCCTGACCACAACTGTCAGCCTGTCCAATCACCATAGCAAACAAGAACGGCCTCAGAATTGATCCTTGGTGCAGTCCCACCTCCACATTGAACCCATTATGGGTTATATGTACTTTATGTTAATTTAGGTACTGTACTTGTTTGTGTGTTTCCCCTGGGTAATATTTCACGATATCCAACTTAATATGGGTGGCTTTGGTTCAGTGGGTAGAGCAATTGTCCCTTAACCTGTAGACCAGGGTTCGGGCCCAGTCCATGATGCAACAGGGAGGGCTTAAGTAAGTCCCTCAGCTCAGTGGGCAGAAAACTGAAAATGGGAGTTCAAAACAGGTCAGATATACTTAGACTAAAACATAGCTAAAATCCCACTTTATAGTCATATTCATTCTCAGAAAACTGAATTTAAACTTGGAATTCTGACTTAATCTTAGAATAAGGCTACATGATTATTATTTTTTGCAGAGATTGAATCCAGGATTCTGAGTTATACGTCAGAATTCTGAGAATAAAGTCAGAATTCCCCCTGAAATTCACATAGCCATAGAGGCCCTAATCATCTTCCGTAAATAAATCACTAGTATTTTATAATTTAAATGATCTCTGGCGATACTTCGGTAATGGCGGCACGGAAGTGGGATTTAACGGGAGAGTGACGTCAGCTACAATTGTCTAACGGCAGAAGAGGAGGCGGTGCGTCGTTGGCATGGTGACATGTCAACACGGAACAGAACATTTCAGGAGGGCAGTCCCACATTTAATAAGGACTGTAGGGACTTCAATGTTTATTGCTCCACAGGACTGCAGCCAACCTCCAAAGGGCAATTAAACAATATTCACAAGACTGAAACATTTATGTACGAGTGATCTTGAGCAAAAGAACTATGACAACAGGCAACACTTTGTTATTTCAGTCTCTGGGGAGACAATACTACTGTTAAGAGTGGAAAAGTAAACAACAATGACAAGCTGAGATGTGGCCACACAGATAGCTTTATTGAAACAATAAGCATTTCCGTTATTGTAATTAGTGTTTACATTGACTAATTCATTTAGTCATTTCACCCTGTCTATTTTCATTCAATTAAAAGTAAATTATTCAGGATATTATCATAAAATACAAAGCATCCTCAGAAATGAGGGCCTTGTCATGTGCAAAATACTTCCGACCCATTGTAATGCACAACAGTGTTAGTGTTAAAGCTGTAGAGTAAAATAAACATGGCGTTCAAAGGATTTACAAGCCACTATTTTGTCGTAACAATTTATACATCATGCATTGATTCTCCAAAAATATCAAGGGCCAGAGATAAAGTTAGTATTATTATTATTAATAACAATACTAATTATTGATTTGATGAAAAATGAAATTTGAGGTGTATAATACTGTGAGTTGAGTATTCTGGCCCTACATGCAGAGACAGGATCACAATCCTAGTTTACGTAACATTATTTTTGGGACACATTTCAAAAAGGATTTTGTGTATCCAAACACACAAAATATGCAGTGTGTTGCCTCTACATATGTGATGTCATCAGCACAATCGAATTCCTTCATTTTCTCAAGAAGGCTGGAAATGTTTTAGTACAGGAAATGTAATTTACAGTAAAAATGAAACACATACAAAATAATCATCAATAATGCAAAATTGGCTCTACACAAAGATTTAGAGGGGAAAAAAAGTTGTAAAAGATGTAATATCAATATAAATCAACATAAATGCATATAGCACATAGCATTCATAGGTTAGTCTCAAAAGCCCTGCTCGATGAGTTAGCAGGCCTCAAAGGAAATCAATCTGCACCATAGCTCAGTTCTAAAATCTATATTCATTCTTTGTCAGTGCCATGACGTAATAACTAATCTCACACACGGAAACTGGCTGGTTCACACTCTATCCTGTCCGATTGGTCAAAATATATATGTTTTTTCCCTCGGATCAGTGTTGCAAGATAATGAGAAAAAATGGATACTTTTTTATTATCACCATCAGCAAGCCATCGATTCTAGTTCATGTAAGTCATCATTTATCTCACAGTAGTTTTACTTAAAGCTTGTTGGCTGGAGGCACTGAGAAACAATGGACCACCGGCTTTCACACAGGAAAGCCTGGGCCTGTCGGTATACAATAAAAATAACAACATGGTTGTCACTGGATTTCAGCTCGAGAAAAAAGAATATTTGCATAATGATGCGTTTGGGAAGAAAGAAGTTGCATCCTCAGCACGAACTCTGAGTGAGGAGAGAAGCGAAGATGTGTATATAGACTATACTGTTCGATAAACGACAGCTTCCCTGGATATTCCCCATTAATTTCAAATATATTCTTTGCTCTCGGTTCTCTTATCCGATTGCAAAATTTACAGGAACTACCCGGGAAACAATTGCAATATAATGATTAGTAGTCAAATAAAAAATATATATGTTAAATGTATTGTAGACATAAATCTCCCTTCAATTGAACGAGTTTCAAAACACATTGACATCAAATGAGCTACCAGCCACAAGTTGGGGTTTGGGGCCTGAAATAAGGCAAACAAAAAATAACACTGACAAACAATTATAATGTAAACAAAAATAAAATTGATCAAACATACATACATGGTGGATTATAATCAGCGGCAGTATAAATCTGTCACTTCTAATCTGTTGTGAACTGCATCCCTGTCATGCATTGATTTTCTCATGCATAACCTTAAGGTCAAATGTGATGCAGTAAATATTTCAGGAGACATTACATGTAGTGAGGCAATTTACCTTGTAACAACCCATCCAAGTTATTTTTCATTTTCAAGTTCAATCTTCCAGTTGAGGATAATGCTCCATACATTATATTTATCAGTTATCCCTAAAGAAAAATCCAAAAATATATCTGTTGGGACACTGATCCGTCTCCATTGTTTTGGTGTGACTTGCAGGGTTTTGGAACTATCATCCGGAGAGATGTTGGCCTTGTATGAAAAGAACAGCTGTATAGAACAGCTTGTGGCGCTCCAAGAACCAAATAAGTGAAAGAGCAAAATGTAGTAATTCACAGTTAAACACCCTGAAGGGATGAATGGAACTACTGGTAAAAGGAAAAATGTTTTTTTGATTTTCTGTCAAACTGTCCCTTTAAATGTTGACACTGGCGTGACAGTCAAATCAGTTTCATAACAAAGAAGACAACAGCAACAAAACATTCAAAAGGCAACACAATAATCTTTGTTCAACAGGCAACACAATAATCTTTGTTCATCAAACTACATCAGTTTGTATTTTTGTTCTAGCTTATATTAGTGTATATCCACTGCTCACACACAGCTCCAGTCCGTCACAGAAAGCCCTGTTCTGATGCCTGTGTAAAACTACTTCTCACTACCAGTGCATCTCTCAGGCAACATCTGACTCTTCAGGCGGTAATATGAGAAAAACAGATCATACATGTAAGGATGGGAGCTGCCTTGGAATGGATTTCTAAAGCCATTCCCATTCAGTAGCTCATCAGCAGAAGACCTGGAGACTAATGATGGGGACCTTTGCTTCTATTCTGTAGTGTCCTTCCAAAATTTTCCTTGACCTTTATCGTGCAATCATTTGGTTAGAAACATTCTTGCTTTCTGTTTTCTTCTGTAGTGTTGAAAAGTTCACATCACAAAAATATAAAATCATCCACAATTTGAAACACTCAGGTGAAATAAATGGTATGCCGTCATAAAATGCCCGTTAAAGGAAGTCACAATAAAAGCACGAGGGAAAACAACAACCAGGAGACTTCTGACAAATCAGAAAATAAATATTTTGAGAGATGTTGGTATTTTTGACATTTGCATTCAACTGTAAAGTCACTTTAAAGGCATGACTGTAGATGTGTACGATCAACTTCAATGACATAATGAACATGCGGTCAGAGAGCAGCTGGATGGATAGATGACTTTGATGCATGATACTGTTAACAGTTTTGAATCTGAAGGCCTTACAGTAGCCCCCCCAGCTGGGCTGCTAGCGATGTAAGAGAGATTATATCACTGTTTTGTGGAGGACAGCAGGTTTGTGAACCAGGTTGCTGCCGATGAGGACAGCTGTTGATTCTCCTCTGTTTCTTCCTCTCCATTAGGTAGGAGGAACTGAGTGGAAGCAACTGAGGTGGGGGATCCAATAGAGGGTGCAAGACCACCACTTTCACCGGCCCCCACAGTGGAGTCAAAATGCCATGAGCTCTGGGGTTTGTAGCCCCCAGCAGAGACAGCCTGTGGCTCTAGGGAGGGCTCAGGTGAAGCTAGACCCTGATCTTCAATCGGAGCTCTAGTTTGTATTTGGGGTCGGTAACCCCCTCCTCCACCTCCACAGCTGAAAGGCAGGTTAGCTAGGGTTTGCTGGCTATCAGAGGAGTCTTGTGGATCCAGTGGCCAGACCAAAGACGACCCTGAGGTCTGAATCCCTGTGTAGGTCACATCGGTGCACGCGGAATCCAACGACGATGCAGAAGAATCAGAGGAGTCTGGGAAACGTGGTCTTATTGGCCTCTCATCTACCACTTGGTTGTAGTAGCGTAATGATGTTGGCTCATCTGTGTCAACTGGCTCGTCTCCTATCCTCTGCTCTTCTTCATCCTCCTCCTCCTCTTCAGGAATGACAACAAGCTTTTCTTTACTAGAATCGAAATCAGGCCTTTCAACAATATGGACCATACTGTGAGGCGATGGCTTCAAGTCCAGTGGGCCCTGTAAGACACACAAGGTCATTTAACACTTATGACTTGGGACGATCACACACAAAAATAGGAAATTCTGATCAAACTCTAAGGCCTTTACAGAATTATTATATCAAATAGCAGAATATAGAATCAGCGGATTTAGTTTTGAGGTCTACAGGGATTAGAACAGTACTGTACCGGAGTCCTGGACCAATCACCAGGCAACTTGGGCTCAGGTATGTCTGGGTAGAATGCCTTTTTCACCCTGGTGACAAATCAAAATCATTATTGCTATGTGCATCTTAACAAAAACCTGCACAAATAATGGAGAAACACAAATAATGGAATGTGCAAAAAGAGAGACACATGACAGGGTAATAACTGTCTCACCAGCTCCTTTTCTTGTAGCAGATGAAGGTGACAATGACCAGGAATAAGGCTGTGATTCCCAGAGAGGCCAACATTTCCAGGATCAGCCAATCAGCTGTCAGGGAAAAAACCCAGCAGAAATATTAAAGATATTACAGAGTATTCCGTAAGCGGAAACAAACAGCGCTCCATTTTCTCTGTCCCCTTGATCAGGGGATCAGATTGTCTGTTACAGAAACCTTCCTCTGCAAACTTCCTGGATTCAGAGCACCCTGTTATGTCAGTGACATCATAACCTCTCCATACACACCGCATACACCTTTTTCTGCCCCTCTGTACATTTTTCTAGTAGTTTTTAGACCTAAAGAAAATAAAAACTGACATTTCATAAGGTATTCAAACGTATCGCAAATTCATTCATTTGCACCACTGGTGTCACTTCTGAAGGGATGCATGTTATGCAGACATTTGCAGATAATTACATAATTACATAACATAATGATTATTGTCCTGAACCATTATCATTTTGTTCATAAACTACGATGGAATTACAACCAGGTCTCATTCTCAGTGTCACACTTATATTTCTCAGGTAAACTGAAAATAGACTAACAAACTAATGAAAATAAACAAATTTTGAATAAACATAGAAATTAAGCTTTATTTAAAGGAGCGATGCTATTTTCAATTAACTTAACGACTTATGGTCGCATTAATAACCAGGCAAGCCTACATTGTCGTCACAAACAGCAAGGGTATATCCCTGAAAAGCCCCCAATTCCCTACCCATTTCAATGAAGTCAGTAATATGCTCTAAGTCTTAGAGCATATTACTGACTTGGGCTTAGAGTCTAAGACAAGATCAAATAATGATAAAGTGCCAAGGCTGATGGGTAACCTGGCTTGGCAGCCAATAAACTCAAAACTACTGTTGATTTCTTTCCAGCACTGTTCCTTTTGAACTGAGCATCCTATTTGTATCTTTTTTAGAATCTTATTGAACATAACTTCATGAGGTGGTCGGTTGGCTGAGAAAAAAAACTACTTAAAACTGAACTAATTCTACTTGGAGTATGAGTCAATGAGAAAATTTCACCATATAATTTGTTTTACTATTATTTACAGTGCACAATGCTAGATTTTAATAAAGCACTGAATATACATGAGAGTCAAAGATGGTATAACTGACATTTAGTTCCCTGTTAGTGGACAAATGGAGCCAAAATGGCCAAATGGAGAGTCTACCTGGTCCTATCCCACGTAAAACTGAACAACATATAATTAGTGATAATTCTATCAACTTGAATGTTGTAGTTGTCAAAGAGTTTCTTTGACTGATATGTTTTGTTTCATGGTGTAACTCTAATTTAATGAGGTTATATCAGGCCAAAATTCGGCAAGGATTGAAATATTGGTATTTTGTTGTGTTAAATCACAGGTACAATGCTAGTGACACGGAAAATAAATTACCTTAGGACTTAACTTACCATAAACCAAGGCTCATGCAAATACACTTGATAGCTGTGAAGCTAATTTTAGTTTAATTTGGGTAAGTAATTAAGTGGAGGCTTAACTTAAAATAACCAATGATTCGTTAATGTACGCATCGTTTTATGAGGGAGCACCTTTTGATGCATCAAATAGTAAAATAGTACATTCACATACCGTTGGGCTCCAGCGTTATGGAGACAGTGGCACCCGTGTCCTCGCCTGCTGAGGAGTAGGCTTTGATAGTAAATTTATAAGAGCCCTCAGAGAATCCTTTTACTTCGTAACGTCTGCTTCCGGGGTCTGAGAGATTGGCTGTTAAAGGGGCAGGTAAGCGCCCACACAGGGGGAAAAAAGGGGAAATACAGAGAAGCAGGAGGGTAAAAAGGAGGAAAATGAATCATTTTAAAAGGATTCAAAATACACTATGCACGATTAATACGGATGTTGTATTGGTCACGTCATGACATTTACCGAGAAGTGTCAGGTGGGAGCCGTTACTGATGTAAACATTGTAGCCTAGGATAAAGCCTCTCCTGTTGACCAGTGGGATATTTCCCCAGGTGAGGAGAATATTGGCGTCCTTCTGTTGTGCTGACAGAGAGATAGGACTGGATGGGACTGTGGAAGCCGCACAGACAACAGGAAAAGAAACAGAAGAGTAGTGTGGGAGGGACGACAAAGAAAATGGGAACAAAGAGTCAGCAATCAAAATGAAACAGTGTGATTTCTGATTTGCTTCCCCTGAAGAGATCGTCTCTGCTGGTGCATTTGCTGTCCTCACCCAGCTCCAGCATGTATCCCTGCCAGCGCTGCAGCAGCTCCGGGGGATCTGAGGAGCAGCTGAATACGGAGAAGTTGTACCTCACACCTGGCTGGAACTTGGCTGTTGACAGAGAGAGAGAGAGAATGATGTATTTGGCAGAGTCGTTTCAAATTTGACAGACTTTCAAACTTTGGCAAATACTATAGTTTCAAATTTGAGAGTTGAGAGCTTTATTTTCACAGACTTGCTTGACAAAGGAGGCATTGAGACTGGTATACCTGACTCAATGGAGATGTTATTGTTTCCAGCAGCCACCTTGGTCCACTCCACAGGGCAGTCCCTAACACAGGAGGCGTCATGCCATTGCACCACATAACCACAGGTAGCGTTGGCATTACTCTGCCAGAACAGAGGGAAACCTCCGTCCATATAAACCGCCCTGGACACAGCAAGAGGTTCCACGTCTGGAACGAAGAAAATACAGCAGAAAAGGTAATAACTATGCATTTTAATACGACCCCACACATTATAATGTATCAGATGAAATCCAAACATGAATTGAACGAGAAAGCAAACATACAGAATGTGAGGGATGATGAGGGACTTTTTAACCCATAAAAGCCCAGACCCACTGGTCCTTGAATGAAAATGATGGGAAATAAAAAAAGAATAGACCAAATAGACGATGAGGTCTGAAGTTATTTTTGAAATGATGTCCTTATCAGATATCTGTAAGGATTTATCAGGCTTTTAGGGTAATTTTTTTTCCTCATTTGGAAATGGATCAGCATTTTCTTAATTTAGGAACCAGTCGAAACAGAGGTTTGTCTATGTCCACTATCGGTTACAGCGTATCCCTTTTCAGAAACTCTATGGTCGTTTATATTAACACTCAAAACCAGACCTGAGTAATGTTAGAAGCTTGTCTACTGAAAAAGTTTAATGAGCACTTGAATTCCGTTGCAGTTTAACAACCCCGTCTCTCTCACTGCGTAACTCGGGCTCTGTTGTGTACTGGATTTTAGGCCTTGTCCACGCGTACGTGGGTACTTTCAAAATGTGTTTTTTTTTCTCTGCGTTATGCCATTTAATCTACATTTAAGTGCTATAAATAGTGAAAAGCTCCTTCAAGGGGGAAGAGATAGAGATTCAGATTCTTGATTCTTGAACATTTTCACATCGCAAAATCAGTTTTCCTCTTGCCACCATTGTTATCATGACTTTTGCAGGCCTCTGTTTACGGTTAGAGCTATATCGGCCCCTGGTGGCTTGGTATACTCTTGTCAGTCCTTGTCAGTGCGAGTCAGTATTAACTTGTGGAAGGAGGTCATTTTAAACCTGTGCACATGTGAACACAATTACTCTCCTAAGGGAGAAGATTTTGTGTTTTTCCTCATTGATTCCACACAGAATTTTTGTTGCGCTATTCTCTGGTCTGCAAATCATACCACATACCTGTCAGACGTAGAGGTATAAGTACACTCGCTGGTTTAGATACACCATCATCGTTCTTTGCAATGACGGTTGCTATGATCTTGTCAACTTCGATATGTGCAGCGATCTGTGTGAAGTCGACTGGAGCAGCAGAGGCATCTGGTGGAAAGATTTCTGTGTGCTGTAGATTTTCTTCAGGGCTCCAGAAAGTAACTTCATAACCTGTAATCTGACCATGGCTCTGTCTGTGAGTCAGAGGCTGGAAGAAATCAAATGAAAGGGAAGGAAAGGGGGAGATGAGGAAGAGGGAGTCTAAGAATACGGAATAAAACAGACAAATGACTTGTGTCTTCTGATTGTGGTCAAATGTAAACATGCGGCAAATCTGTGGTAAGTTCATCGCTAAAACATAAATAAATTACCCTCCAAACGACCTGTCCAGTGTTATCTCCGTTCATCCACACCCACACATCGGGAGCTTCTGGAGCTGAGAGAAAAGAAAATACGAATGAAAGTTACCAATTTCTAGGATGGAATAGAGAGAGCAACAAAAAGATGACTACTAACACTAGAGAGAAAGTTTTTACGCCAGGAAGCCCGTAAAATGTTGCTGATAAAGTGACGCTGGTAAGTGGACCTTGCTTTTTGTCCAAAAAATTGTGATTGGGCCTTGTTTTGGAATAATTCAATAAAGTGTGAATAGTATCAAAATGCCTCTGTGAGTTTAATTGAGAAGCAACCATTTGCAAATGAATAAACCGAAACAGAGATAAAGCTTCTGGGAGGTCTTCGTCCATGTGTGGTGAGGAGTGAGTGTTAAAATATAGCCGTTGAATTAAACGGGATCAGGTTCCCAGACAGATGACGCATTCAGATTTTCTCAACCGGGCACCACTAGAAGATACACGGTTCAAGATCACACATAAAACCAGACTATTGATAAGGTTAAATAAAGTTAGTAAGTTTCACTACTAGTTACTAGCAACCCATGAACACACAGTCTCTATAACTGACAAGTATACAATGAAGGAGATATACTTTAGTAGCTGGTATTAATGGTGTGCCAGACAGGCGTATCGCAACCACAATAAGAGATACAGCAAAAGAACTCAAACCTGTGGTGCTGGATTTAAAGGAAAGTGGTTCACTCCAGTCTCCCCACTTCCAGAAATTCTGCTGTGCACCGCAGCGGACACGAACGCTGTACTCTTCATCAGGATACAGGTCTGATAGGACCGCCAACTGCCGACCCACACCTGAGAAGTTACTCTGGACACAGACAACAGACTTCCTTATTGTTTGCCACACCACTGAACAGGACAGTGATAGAGAGGGCATGAATACACAAGCAATGACTTATGAAATTATTCTGGTAGTTCATTGATAAATATTGTCAAGGAAGCGTGCCAGAAGAAGCAGAAATATTATCTGACTGACATGCAGCACATATACAAACATAAACATACGAAAAGGAAATACATGCATAGAGACAAACGGACAGGAAAGATAAACAACCCTTACCTTTTTTTTGTAGTCATGGGAGGTAAGCTCCACTTCGCAGACAAGAGACAGTGAGAAATAGCTGTTGTGCTCCCACTGCCAAACCAACATGGCATTCCACGGATGGACCACAGCACTTAGGTTAGCTGGTGCCACTGGACGCACTGGAGGGGAAGAATGAAACAGAATCAGATCAGCAAACTTCAGGGAGAAAACGGAAAAGCAGAAGTGAACTGATTTTTTACGTTTACTATGATCCCCACAGATTTTGAAAAGGTCGTACAAAAAAGTGTGTATATGGATTCATGGTATCTGATAATACAAGCGCCAATGCACCCACCTCTGTGACTGAGCTCTGCAACGTCCGTCAGGCTAAACTGCCCAAGAGGATTTCTAGCCACCAGTGTCATGTTACCCTCCCACTGGTCCAACGCACATTTTTCCTGCTGCCACTTCTCCTTTGCCATACCCTGATCACATTTCCTAAATAACACAACAGGCAATCAGATACAAAAAAAAGAAAAGAAACATGAGCATCACTTGAGTGTGTGAAAATCAAAACAACATGAGTGACTAATATATAAAATGATACTCAGTCTGAGCGATATATGCAGACACATCACAAACATGTTCATAATGTAACTTCTCTTCTGGCTAATCATCACCCAGTGACTGTAAATATCTGGCAAACAGTCGATCTGAGAGCTAAATGCTCAATGGACACAAGCACTTAGACTAAGTGGTCCGTATTTCTTGCTACCGTTTTTCTCCGTTTTACTTGGCAGAAAACACAGTTTGGAGAGAAGCAATCCATAATGCAGGGTTACTCTATAAGAAACAAAGATAATTTTCCTTATATCTCATGAAAATAATTGACATTTCATCTTTGCCGCTCATCCCAGACATGAAGAGTTTCTACATTCTCCAATTCACAGCATCTATGCTTTTTTTTTAATTTCTTTGTTTTTGTAGCTTTTCGGATTTCAGTCAGCCAGACTCGATTGTTTGATAACTGTGTCTACAACCATGATCTTGAGCCTCATTTCCATTGCATCGTCCGGCTCAGGTCAGCTCAACTGGCTGGAAATTATTGTTGGATTTCTATTGATAACAATTTTGGTTTTCACCAATTATTTTCTGTTTCCTAGTGTTTTGAAATTCTGAGTTGATTTTAACCGTCTAGAGACATAACACTGGCGTGATCCCAAACTGTACATGTTTTTGGGTTCAGTATTTTAATACACTGTGTTAAAATGAAAAAACAAAAGTGAGGTCAGGGAGGTTATGTTGAGCTGGAAAAAAAAAACTACCCCAAATTTTATATTTGATGTGATGAATAAAAGGTTTTGGTTCATATCAGTTTGACTTTGGTCCCCAGAGTGTTCAAACATGGACATTGCAGACCATCACTTGTGCCACATGGAGTCAGTCGACTCATTTTGGTATTCTGTGATGAGATTTAAATATTTCAGCAGTTTTTCATCATATCTATTTCAGCCTTTGTTGTGACAAACAAGCCACACGGCAAGAAGCGATAAACACCACCACCAACCTTCATCTCCTCCATTGTTCCTCTGTTTTTGGCTTTTTCTTAATAATAATCTATCCTTTATTCATCACGTCACACAGGACATACATTCAGTACAACGTTGTGAAATTTATCTCTGCATTGACCCATCCCTGAGGGAGCAGTGGGTGGACCTTGTGGAACGCCCGGGGAACTGAGGTGTCAGGGTCTTAGCTCAAGGAAACATGCTAAATCTGGGACTGGGCTTGAACCCTGGTCTACCAGTAGAGGGACAACTGCTTACCCACTGAACCAAAGCCAACCCCATTGATGATGACATTAAGGGGTTGCAATCAGCAGTTGAAAACAGAATCAAGTACATGGAAGCAAAACGTAAAACACAAAACAGCTTGGTAACATGAAACACAAAAAATCCTTTGGTGCATTTGCTGAGGCCAAAAAACCTAAAAATTGATCAAGAATTTTTCACATTTGTTGTGACATGTAGTTAATCATCAAGATCGTAAGTAAATGCTTCAAGTAGTTAAAGAATGCTTTAATTTCTGACTTAAAAACTGAACATAAAAAAGAAACTGCTTAGTTTAAAAATCCCCAGGTAGATGGTCAGATTTATTTTGATGTAAATTTTGCATTAAATATTAAAATCTAGACAGCTGTTAAATCAATAGCTGGTAGTAAACAGTTTAGATATCAATCATTACAGCATCAAGTGCCTCTTAATAATGGATTGTAGTTTATTTTATTCTACACATACAACACAATCCCTTATCAGACTTAAGAATACAACCAATGACATAAGAAAAGTACTGATTATCCTTTCCTGTATAATTAATATTATTCTGATTATGCAGGATGGGAATTGGGTGTATCAAGCAGAAAAAAGGAACATTTTGTCCTGAAGTTGATGTGCTGAACTCAGAAAACCTGATCAAGTGTAAGGATCTGGGCAACTTTGACAAGGACCAAATCATGATGCCTAGACCACTGGGACAGACCATCTCCAGCACTACAGATCTCATTGAGAGTTCCTGGTCTCCAGTGGTTAGCATCAACCAAAGCGATTTAAGGAAGGTCAATTTGTGAACCTGTGAAAGGGTCACAGGTGCCCAAGGCTCACCGGTAAGAGTGGGGATCAAAGGCTATTCAGTATTGTTCAATCCAACAGAAGTGTAACTTACAAAATAAAATCTCTTAGGAAACTTGAATGTAATGAAGATTGAGCAAGTTTGAATGAGCTATCTGCTGCTGCGTCTGCATGCGCTGCCATTTTGTACAACCAGCGAGTTCCTATTCTGATTCTGATAAGCAGAAACATGATACGAAACATGATATGTAGCATCAGGTGTCTGGTCAGGCTTGCAGTCCAAGTGAGGTATAGTCACCTTTACAGGTGACGTAATGCGTTTGAGACGGTGAATACTGTACCTCATGTTCACAGAATAGAAGGTTTTTCGTTTGCCATACAAGTGTGAGTCCCGTCCTTCCTTCCACTGGCACACAGCTGAGGTTAAGTCACGTGTCTCACACACAAAATCCCTTAGCAATGGTGGATCTGAGGAAGAGGACAACAGGTTGACTCCACAAAGGTTGAATCTGTAGTACATTCTTTATCATATACATAAATATAAAGATTACACAGTTTTTCATACTATTACATCACATAAGACTCTTCCAACTCCCTCACTCTGCAAAAACAATCACATTCACCCATCTCATATATGAATACCATTCACACTTCAGTTATTTATCTTACATCCAACAAACACCACTGCTCCATACAGTTTCTTTTGGTCGTTGTAACAGAAGTTGTTGGATCCCGTCACCCTGGACGGTGCTTGATTAAAGACTGTGGTGGCGTAGCTTCGCCTGCTCAGCCGTGTTGTGTTCATGACTGTTTTGTCAGAGATGATTTCACCAAAGCCCTTCCCCTCTTCCACTATGCAACAGAATGTGGTGTTGGCCCCAGCCAGTACAACTTTGTCCTGTGGATACATCTGAAAGTTCTTATTGGTTGGGATATCATTCCCTGAAAAGAAGGAGCAAAGGAAAAGGAAATTAAAGACAAATGAGGAAATGGATATATAATATTAATAATAATAATACATTTAATTTATAACGCACTTTACATTTGGATCAAATCTCAAGTGTCTCTTTATATATCTCATATATATCTCACATATATAAATAAGGGATATATCTATATATAGATATAGATATAGTTTTCAAAGAGAATCTGTAGCATACCAATTCACCCCCCTTGGAATCAATAAAGTATTTAGTACAGCAGCCTATATATAGGCAAAGTCTATATAGGAACGCCCTTTGTTTGGCTTCAGAGAGAGAGTATACAATGAATGAAGGAATGAATGAATGAAATCAGGCATTAACTATCTAAAACTGACAGATCACATGAAACAGTATTTTTGTTTCTCTAATTATTTGGGTTTGATGATACATCGTACAAGGCCGAAATTATTGTCCCTCTGACCTTGATGGATCTGAGTGTTGCTCCAATCACTTGTTGTTTGACCATCTCTGGAGCGGATTTTGACTGACAGCGAGGTACACTCCAGAGGTTCAACTGAGGTCCAGTTCCACTGGTGCTGATTACCCACCTGATTCCCTGTCACAGTTATCGTATCCTGCATATAGAGAAAACAAAGGAATAATGTCCATGAAACAGGAACAAGGTGATCTAATTTGTACAATCTCAGACCATCAAATACCATCAACCATTGTTATTAACCTTTTCTTACTTAAAACTATGTCGTCAGCCATAACATTATAATCACTGACATATGAAATCGGAATAAAATCGATTATCTGGTTAGAATTGAACCTGTAAGTGGGAGGGAAATAAATGGCATCAAGTGAAGAGTTTATCTTGAAGCTAATGTGTTGGAAGCAGGAAAAGTGGGCGGGTTCAAGGACTTGAGTGACATCAGGGATCTGCAGTGATTAGTACCCATCAAAGAGGTCTAGGGGAAAGACAACTGGTGAAGCAACGGCAGTGTCATGCTCCCGCTCATTGATGCAGGTCGGGAGTGAAGGCAAACTAAAGGAACTGAGCCAAAGCCCAAGGAGCAACTGTAGCTCAAATGACCAGCTCTGATAGAACGGCATCAGAACAAACTGAGCACCACGGAGCTGTTTTGGGGGCAAAAGGAAGACCTATACATTATAAAGCAGGTTTAATGTTATGGCTGATCAGTAAATATTAGCAAATATTAGATCATTATATATATTCATGTATAGCTGTTAATGTCAGCTGACTAATTAAAAAAAAAAGATCTAAGATTACCAAAAATATGTTTTGAAACACCCATTTAGAATTTATCCACAACTGAGGATAGTTTTTTTTGTTTTTTGTAAACTATAAAAAACCTCCTGCCCGGTCTATTCTTGGTTACACGGTTTTTTTTAATAAGGAAACCATATCCAATAATATTCATCAATGTATTGTTGACTTTGAAATGAAAATGACTTGGTTGTTATTAAATTGTCATATGTTTTACACTCTCAATACACAGCGTAAAAAAATAAATATAAAAATCTGCCCCATCTATCACTCAGATGAGATATTAGATAGATATTGCCCCTTTGACAACAGAATGGGACCAAATTATAAAATAACTGTTAAAGTTTGTGAACAAATGAGTAAAAACAGAAATGCTCTTACATAGAAGACAGTTTCATTGAGTTCAGTTCTTAGAATGTTGAGGTCAAATGTTGTGGTGGCTCCTCCTAGCCAGGATATGGATAGTTGCTGCATGAACAAGTTCGATGAGAGTGTCACTTGCTGGGGTACAGTAAGGGCTGTAATAAAAAACAAATGAAAATGTTAATAAAAAGGACATAGATGCAAATTTAACACTTTTTTTACACTGTCATCATCAAGGGGTATATCCCCGAAAGGCCCCAATCCTCTGCGTTGTTCAAACAATTCCCTTGATTGAACTCAGCCCATATTGACTCAACCTAACTATTTCTATGAAGTCAGCAATATGCTGTAAGATGAGTTCACAATAGGTGGGTTTACATGGGACATTTTTCACCTTTCCGAATTAAACCTTTCCGAATTGCAATGTCGGTCGCCTGATTACTTGACTTGTGATCTTTTCCGACCGGGTGTTTACATGCATGGACTCATCTAATCGGAAACACTTTGACACATGCGCAGAAGATCCACGTTCCCGTTCATAAGGTGGAGATAATGCTTCGGTGAGCTCGGTGCCGACTGCCAACCAGCACCCAGAAGAAGAATACGACGAAGAGGGCGTGCGCGGAAGTAGCTTTTCGCCCGTCTAACCGTCCAAATATGTTAAAGTCTTTCAAAGTTGCAATGAATAAATCACTCTCAGATGCAGACCGGTACTATTTTAGAGTCGCCATATTTAAAATGCGTCGCTGAAAAAAACTTAGCGAACATTACGCCACTACGCTGGCCATGCACAGATACAAGCTTACCGCTACAGCGTTTACATGCAGCGACTGGGAATAGGAAAGGTTTTCCGAGAAGATTTTGACTTCGTCCTTGTAAAGGAATGAAATCTAATTCCGAAAGGTTATTTCCATCTGGAAATGTGTGTTTACATGCAGCATTTTCTTTCCGATTAGACGCCTTTTCCGAATCTAATCGGAATCAGGCTGTCCATGTAAACCCATTTGTTGTGACACAATTATGAAGATGAATACGGTTCACTATTTCTTCTGAACTCACTCATAAAACAAGACAGATTTCCTTGTGTAAATTCATCTGAGCTCAATTCAGACACGATTTGACTTATTGTTCGTAAGTTACGGACAAGAAACCGCGTTTTCTACAAAAGCTCCCGTAATGAGTAAATTTAAAAAAAAAAACCTATGGAGTGAAAGATAAACAATTACAGTAAAATATGACAAATACAAACATCTACTTGATGGAGTTCATATGCAACAAACATGGAATAAATTGGACCAACAGTAAGGAATTATGTCCAAAAAAACTGTTTTTCTTACAAGTTTGAATCAGCCTACACTGATCGCCATTGTTATTTAACATCTAGCGCTTTATGTGTTAAAAGGAATAATTCATCAGAAGGTTTGGTATATTCCTTCATGTTGTTCAGTGCCTACCATCTTTTGCATGAGTTTGTAACGCCAAGAGGCTCAGGAGGACAGGATAGATGAGCCAGACAGGGCTACGGTTTTGCTTCGAGCTTGAACAGACAGTTGAGGAAGGCATGGTGGTCAACTGGCCGAGTCCCAGTCTACAGGTCCTCAGGTGGTTGTTCTCTCCTCTCCACTACAGCAACACAATGCTGGACATCCTGAGAGCTATGACTCAGCTAGACGTAGATCTGTGGGGAAAAACAGAAATGCACCATGAATATAATAGACATCTGCTAAATAGAAATCAGCTAGCAGAACAGGTTTGACCTTTAAAATGAAAACAATCATGTTGACAAAGTGAGACATTCAGTTGAGAGAGAAACCTATTTTGTCTAATAAAACTTTAATGCTGGATTACACTACTGTTAGTTGCTAGTATTGGGCTGAGTGCAGATGTTGTGAAACTGAGAAGTTGGAGTCATGCCGTCACCATTTCCTCAGTCATGGAACATTATGCAATGAATAGTAATTCCATCCACCTTTCTTGAGATTTAGCCGGCTCGCTGTCCTCACTGGTAGTTTCTGATTTTCTTGCAATCATTGCTTGCCAGTTTTGGTTGTTACAAGTTACAAATAAGTTCCTTCACAAGAAAACAAAACTCTTTCCAGAAAAAATGCTTCTCCTGATGCAAATTCGATTTCAATTTATGTGAATAAGTAAAATCCTATCGTTCAATCAAAAATTAGTTTCAGGGTATGACGTATTTATATAATGTTTTTTTTTTTTTTGTAATACTCCAGCTTACTGGCTGGAGTATTACATTTATCAATTTCATAAGTGAAGTTCAAGGTTTCACTTGTTTTATATGCCCTACCAATTTTTCAAAGAAGAAAGTTACAGCTTGTAAAGGCTTGATTTGTTGCATCGATGAGGTCCTCTTGTTCCTTCTGTCTGGGAAAAATATTAATCCTTGTTAATTATCTCAGTACATCATCAGACATCATCAACTAGTGCCACTAGAGTACAATAATGCAGGTCCAGACAAGTTCTCTATGGAACAGGTTTGGGCAAATGAGCCAAAAATGGACTGCAACATAACAAGTGTACAAAAGAAAGCTATTGTAACTGCATGAAGCAAGATCGTGTAGTAAGGGCTACACGATCTTACTATCGTATGATAGTAAGATCGTGTAGCCCTGCTGCATTCGAAAAAGCCCAGAAATACAATCACAATTCTAATCCTAGCGGAAAAGGTTGGCTGAGGGGGAGGACAGAACCTCTGCCTTGTTTTCCCGACCGTTCACCTTGTAGCATATTGACTTTCACTTTCAGTCTCACTTGGGTCAGTCAGATTCACTCAAAGGTGTAAAAAACTAGAAGCACACAATGCAGCAAAAAGAAAGAAAGAAGTACTCCAGAAATCAAGAATGTGGTCAACGAAATCTAAAAAACCCTCCCCAGCTACAACCCATAAAATATTTTATCTCCTTTGCATTTATGAAAAGCATCACGTTATCTCCGCAGCCTGATCGCTTTACCCCAACTAAAACTGTTTTTTGAAGTGTCGGTCTGACATAAGAAGCAATCCGAACGAATGTAAAATCTTTCATCTTTAGTCTTGTTTAGAATATGCTTTACTATTTGCAATGCCATCATTTGTGATGTGTATAGTAGGCCTTAGAAGTAGGTCTTAGTATAGTAGGTCTTATAGTAGGTATTAGAGAGAAGAAAGAAAGAATGAAATTAATGTGAAAAGAAAGTGTATCAGACTGCATTACTTAAAAAAAAAAGAAATAAGTCCACTACAAAAACATGTGGGTGGGGAGTGAAAGGTCCAGGAAGCTGAGTGTGTGCTGATGTGGATAAACCGTAACCTCTATCATGGGTGAATGTGACCTAAATGAATTCTCTCCAGTGGTTTTTTTTTAGAGATGTTGATAGACTCTTCCCTGTTAAATACAGATTGAAAGTACAAATGAACAAAAGTAACCCCATAAAAGAAGACCAGGTTGCCAAAAGTGTTTCTTCTGAGCTTTGGTTTTAAAGGGCCTGCATGGGCACATTTCAAATATTCTACTGTTTGTGTGTCACTGAAACGCAGCAGTTCACGTTATCGTTTTTCCTGTTAAGACAGGTTGGAACGGGCCTCAGAGTGGTTTGGTATCTTGATTTAACAAACAATAACAACAACAAAGTTCTTTCATTCTATTTGTAAAGCAGCCATCATACACCTTTTGACACCTTCCACTTTATCCGCATCTGCTTTCATAGAGAGTAACACAGCGGATGACACAGTTTTGGTTTGGTCAACAGTAAATGGCGCAAAACAATATGTGATAGGTACCAAAGACTTGAGTCTCTACAAACTAACCCTATGCATTAGATATTGTGTCTACATGCAACTCACTACCAACAAATCATAAACTATTAAAGAGGAGTAAAAGCTGGCTAATAGACAATGTTCAGAGAAAAAGCATAATAGAAATTGGATGATAGACATCCAAACTGTAGGACGTTCTATGTGAGGATTTGAGTCCTGTTTAGACTACACAACTGCAATGGTCAAGGTTGGGAAAATATTTTTAATTACATGTTCCAAAAATAAATGAAAGATATTGTCAATAAGTATACGCTAATATGTTCTGCAGCAAGAAGCAACTTGCACAATTTCTCGTTATGTTACCAAATGTTATCGATCTGCATTAATTTTCCTTACTAAACATATCTACCGCTACAAATTAGTTGTATGGAAGCTTCATTTTTAGGAAACACACAATAGAAGAGTGGAAAAGGAAAACAGAACATATTTTTAGCCTCCTTATCTCACTGCCTCCTCAAAGTTACAATTAACAATTGTAACTTTGACAATTAATTGCCATTAAAATAATCTGCGATTAGCGCTTTAATTCCCTCTTTCTCTAGTTCCTAGGGGTTCTGTGGGTCAAACTTGTGCAGCATGTTGCTTTTTCAACCGTATCGAATGGTTACATTAATTGGGCTTTTTTTCCATTGCAAAAACTGAAAATCTTACAAAGTATTGTTTTTGCCTCATTTCCCGTCAAAACAACTAATTTGTTCTTGATATAATATAAGGTTAACAAGTAACATATAAGTGAGATACAGGGACTTGTTTTTAAAATCACATTTCACTATCCTGTTCGGGGTCACGGGGGCTGGAGCCCATAGCAGCTGACATTGTTCCATCACAGAATGTTAAGAATATCTGAAATGCTCACGATGAGTATTTCCAGTCAACAAAACGAAATATTTCATCTTAAAGTACTTAAATATCATTTTCTAATCTCATTTCAAGTATATGTTGGTGCAGTAGTTTGCCTCTATTATACAACTTAGAATAAGTTGCATTCAATGGAAATGAATGAATAATGCAAATACAACTTTTCTGCATAAATTTTCCTTTATCAACATTTGCTCTTCTTGCAGCTGTTCCCTTTAGAGATTGCCACCGCGGATCATCAGTTTCAATCTGACCCTATCCTCTATATCCTCATCTGTTATATGAACCAACTGCATGTCCTCTCTCAACACATCCAAGAACTTCCTCTTTGGTCTTCCTCTTGTTGTCCTGCCTGACAGCACCGTCTCCTGCATCCTCTCACCAGTAGATCCACTACCTTTCCTCCATGTTTAAAAAAAATATCTACTGTTACAAAGTAGGTTTTAGTGAGCACAATTATAGAAGACAGACCAACACAAACAGAATGACACAATCACTCGGAGGAGGAGTGTCTAAATTGCGGGAAAAGGAAGACAGAACATGTTTTTAACCTCCTTATCTCACTGCCTCCTCAAATTTTCCAAATGTTTAACAGCCCATTTTAGTTTCATTTTGTGTGAACTGTCTTTGTCCAAACCGAAGAATGCTGGAAATAATAAAAAAAATACCTGTGGATCAGATGATAGAATGTTCTAGGGGCCTTTAGAAAAGTTTTCGGTGCAGAAAGAGGACTGTAACAAACAAGAAAAACAGACCTAGAGTTTAAGAAACACCAGTGAATCTAATCTATAGAGAACATCATCACAACCATTTATCTGCTGCACAGCAGCATTATACTTCTTTCTGATGATTTTGAAGATGAGTAAAAGATACATTTTGAATGTGCTCTTGCTCATCTGGTTTCCAAATCAGACATGGATACCAAGTCTGATTACATGAACAAATTAACTTTAGGGTTACATAATATTGTTTAACTTGCACAAAATTTTGACATTATTTTTATATTGGCAGCATTTCACAGTTTAAAAACTGTAAGCCTCTACGATTTATTGTGTTTTTTAAGCCACATAAGTGATGCTGAGTCTTCACACATTTTGGTAGAATTTTAAAAATGCTTCAAGTGAGCTCCTGGCTTCAAAACATCACTTCCAGATGAAATTCAAAGACATGGTGCAACATAAATACAGCTGTGAGGTTCACACAATTCTGTCCCTGCATCTCGTGTCAGAGTTTAAGACCTATGTTGCAGACTTACTGCAGCATGTTGAACCACACAAAAAAGCAGTCATATATTTTATTGGTCTTGAGGCCAAAGGATTATTTTTCTAACTTTAGCACTGAAATGAAAGGTTTTACCACCTAGAAACTTGAGCTGCTCTGAGCCCCTGAAAAAAACTGTACATTGACGGGAAGTGGGAAAAAACATAGCCATTTGTTCTCGGAAATCTATCCGAGAAACTGATAGCCATAAAGGCACACAGAGACAAAAAATCAATACTTCTGTGCTGGGTTCTATTCCTCGCCCTTGTAGCAGCCATTAATATGACTGCATGCTACAAAAACTACACGTAAACAGTTGTCACTTAAAAACCAAGACTTAACCTCATCTGTATGCATGCAGGTGCCTTATTTTAGAAAAAAAACCTTCTCTCTCTGCTTTGCCATTTTTCTGTTTGACCCTTCAGCTGCATGAAGCAGCTTGTTGGCAAAAGCCATGGAAAAAGTCCAAATAAACTCACACTCAAAACTGTGCAGGACTGACCGCCCTGTGATGCAACCATTTCTCAGAATCCAAATTCACTCAAAAGGTCAAATTTTTCCATAGAATTCACATTTTTAGGGGACCGAGGAAAGAAAATATGCAGTTGTTGCCAAACTTGACAAATTGTTAAGAACGAGAGTGTGTATCACTTATGCCTGACACACTTCGTAGCAAAAAATATTTCATGTTTAATCCATGAAGCATTTTAACAGTAGTTTCAGTATTAATTGGAATGTTAATCCCATAGAGGGTAAATAACTTTTTTTTTAAATAGCCATAACACCACACCATACAATACCAGACAACCACAGTTTGAAAATCTCTAGAACTATCTATGAGATTGGATTTTTAGATGCTATTTTTGAAGACAGTACACACAGCCACCACATTTGAATGACCTTACTTTCATACCAACATAAAAACAAAGGACAAAAACCAAAACCCGGCAAAACTTCTGTGCCTGTCCTCTGCCGTAACTGAGCAATGCTGTTGTTAAGCTGTCTTATTATGACCACCAGAATTTAAAAAAAAAACAGCATCTGGTGGTTCTAGTAGACAATATAACTATGGTGGCTTTTAAAAACATGAGCTAATTATGTTTGACCTTTAAATGGCACAAGAAGGGGATCATATGTTAGTGAGTAGGTAAAAAATAAAACAGACAGAGCTTAGGCAGATGAGTATGTATGGGAAATGCTCTCGCTCTGACCTCATTCAATCGGGGACATTCAGTCCTCTGTGTGTGTGTCTAGCCTTTGGTCCTCAACCAAACATGATTTCCTTCCTTCCTTTTCCCTATCAAAATACATCTTGGAATCAACAGGAAATGAGTAAAAAAGACAATGACATAAAACTGGCTTTTCAATCCTTGCTTTTCAAATAGTTGGGTCAAGGCCAAGATTCAGACACATACAAGCCTAACCTGACCATCACCGTCTGACACTTTCTTCAATAAAAATATGAAAGAATTAGTATTAAAGAAAATATACAGACTATTCTCTCACCAGGTACAAGTAAACGAGTATATGCATCAGTTTGGCTAAGATGAATGTTGTTCGGCGTTTCTTATGTTGAGTTATATAAGGATGGTGGGTCATGCACGTAAGCTTTTTTTTTTTACAGTCCACACTTACATAGGAGAATATTTGCTCCATGAGGAAGTTTACATAAAGTATGTACAGCCAAAATGGAATGTTAAAACTCTAAACACTGCTATTGAAATGTTTGACATCTATGCAGAAAGAGGTATATAATATATATTAATATGTATAAGACATAGTCTGGCTCCTCTGTATAACTGTAATAAAACTGTAATAACTGTAAGAGAAACATTGCTGATCAGGTTTAGCTCTCTCCTTTTCATTCAATTTCTGTGACCATTTTCGTAAGCCACATGTCCATGAAGGGCTCATAAAAAACATTTTAAAAATAACCCGTCATAACAATACAATAAGGAGTAAGGTGTGTTATTATATGATTTGAATATATAATTTTATGTGATAAATTAGTATCTTTCTACTAGTTACAGAGAAAAAAATTATTTTCTGTCAATTTCATTTCAAATGAGGTATTGCTCAACCCATTTTCCCTGGGCATTAGTCGTTTTATTGTTCTGCTGTCCTCCAGTAAAATCTCACATTGAGTTTTAACAACAAGCAAACAAACTTGACAGCGCTTTTAGATTGATAAAAAATAGGAAGACAATGGGTTTTTTATTTTCTAATAATCAATTTCAAAGCAACATTTCAAAGCAGTTTTATACTGATAATGCAAGTTTGGTGCTTGACATAAGATGTATGCACTTGTTCTTGCTTTTATATACATAAACACATAAATGTTAACAGGTTATAACAGATACTATGTCCTCTTAATCATGTTTTAGTCGAAACTGTTGATTCAAATCATGAAATGAGTGTTCACTGGAAATGTTCTTAGTTTTGCAGTTTTTTGTCTTATTATGAAAAGAAGAAAAATAGAAATATCCAGTTGTAAATTATAACAGGGGTCATGTTTTGCTGTAATTTACTTCTGATCTTTTGGCATTCAATCATGTTGAGAATATCCATAAAATATGTGAAAATGAAGGCTTTCATAAAGATTAATATTCCCTCATGTTTACATTTACTGTATATCGCAAGTATAACACATTGCATAAACACAGCAGGCATTCAAGATAAAACATGGCTGGGCTAATTGGAGCTCTGTGGTCTGTCTACATAGATTGCAATGTTTGATTCCCACCAAATGTTACTTAATCTGTCTTCTTCTGTTAAATATTTTAAATTCAACATATGATCACACTGGTTACGGTCCAAACCACACAAAAATAAGAAAAACCCCGTATCAGCTCTCGACACCAAGATGATCCAATCACGTAGTATGAATTTTATATCTCAAAAAAGCTGGGGATATTATGGACTTGTTACCATCGCAAAAGATCTTTCGCTTTAACCTGTTAACTATTTCATGGATAATTTTCAAATTTTATACCTCCATAGACCTTAGTGCGAGGAAGAACTTATTTGATTTTTTGAATGGTTAGTTGCTCATATCTGCCACTAGATGGAGCTTTATCTCCAAAATAACAATTTTCGGGCTGTAATTTCTCAATCCCTGTTCTGATTGAATCCAAATTTCGTTCATATCAACATCTTCAATTTTATTTGTCATATTCTATTGTAATTGCTTATATTTCATCAACAGGAGTTTTTTTTTTTGCACTTTCTGGTTGATTACATCCCAATTGGCTCATATGAATATGCACAAGGAAATCTATTTGGTATTTATAGTATATTATTTCCCTATAATAGTTAATATTTTAGTAATTATGGGAAATGTTTTGTGAAAAACAAAGTTTCTCATCCATAGCTTCCCAACCATTAATGCGTCTAAATTTAGCTCATATGAATTGACACAAGGAAACCGTTAAAAGTAAGAAAGTGGTTAACTGTATTTATCTTCATTATTGAGTCACTATGGGATCTTACCCTATAGCATGATGCTGATATCATGGAAATAGTTGGGTTGAGTCAATGTGGGCTGTTTGAGCAGTTCAATCACGGGAATTGCTAGTGCAACGCATGGGATCTGAAGGTTTTCGGAGATATGCCCTTGCTGTTGGGAACGACAGTGTAGGCCTAGTTACCACCAAAGGTTATTTTATCCGTCTTAAATGTGTAAATAAATCCAAAATTGCTGATGAAATTCAACGATCATTCAATAACTGATTGAGGTCCTAACTGCACGAATATAAGAAAATGCTCGTCTCGGCATACTACGCACAGAAGCTGCTTGTATGAAATATAAGTTTTATTCTGATACCGCTCCAGATGAGTAGTATCACAGGTCGGTCTTTTTGCATCCCTGGATGGTTTGCATCATTAGCATTAGCAACTCGGCAGCGTGATAGAGAACGTCAATCTACGTCACTGTTTTCATCAACAACCAGCCGCTGATTGATTATTATAAATTTAGCCTCGCACTTATTTTATTACCAGAAATGAATCAATAAATGAACTTAGATTGGAGCACCTGAGTTGAAAAACACATTTTAAATTCCGAATGTTGACAGCACCCCAAACCCGCTCACGCACACACACACACACACACACCGCAAACAGGGACAGGCCACTGATGTCTGGAAGAACGCTACTAGCTACGAACGTTCACATCACACGATCTAACTTTAAAGATTAGGATTCATTCAAAAACATTACCTTTGATATAGCGACGAATCCGTTAGGGTGATATGTGTCAGATATCCACTGATCCAACCCCTTCAACCTCAGTTCCGTCCGCGGTCGTTGGAGCTTTCCAGAGTATCCAGAATAGGAGGGGATTACTGGAAAACAGGGAGCTGAGTTTGATTGACGGCTTCACCGACCAATGGGCTTCGATCCGAGCCTCTGCCACACAGCAGGGCGTCGTCGTTTTATGGCCCACAGTGGGGGTGGGAAAGCAAGGAAGAGTCAACGCCCACCACAACCACGACTCTGGTCAAGATCACTGTCAGGATAAATAGATAGAGGAAATTCCAACAATTTCATATACAAGACTTTAATAACGCATTAGGCTATAATGACGTTATGACAACCTTTCTAGGCCCCACAGACGCACGCCCCTACAATCACAGAATATTGTGTTGAACAAGGGCTTAACTAGAAAAAACGACTCTCCTAGGACACAGGTCCCCTGCTCTACTCAAATCACAGGTGAAGCAATAATTTCCCCCAACAGTCGGGGTGGATATTGTATCGCCGCCGTTACATCTCCCGCTGATCCTAAATGTTAACGCAATAACTCCAAACATTATTCATGGACATTCTATAATTTTATAACACGATAGAGCTTAGTGCGAGGATGAACTGGATTGATTTTGGAAGATCTATCTTGTGTTTATATTTTACTCTAGTAGTTCTTATTTTACTCACTAGGGGAAGCTCTTTTAAAAAAAAACAACGGGATTTTTGGACATAACTTCCTAACTATTGGTTAAAATTTAATCCAAATGTATCTCATGCGAACTACTTCAAGGAAATCTAACTTGTATTTGACATATTTTACTGAAAGTATCCATATTTCGCTCAGGGGAGCTTTTTTCCTGTTGCAAATAACAGTTTTCTGACCATAACTTTCCAGCCATATGTTCAATTGTATCCAATTAGGCTCCTATTTTTCTACACAGGGAGATCCATCCTTATATTAGAAGATTAGCAATTAATCAGTTCTTGTCGAGCAAGTTTACAGGCTGTAGGTTCCATGCGCAGGACCCTCAACCCCAATTTGTTCCCCAGGTGCCCCAGAAGGTGGCCCACTGCCCCCTAGGGATGTATTAAATGCAGCAAACAAATGTCACTTTATTGTACCACTTGTATAATTGTATTTAACACAGTACAGCCTTCTTTCTTTAATTATTGAGTAGCTCAGGGATCTTAACTTAGAGCATACAGCTGACTTAATAAATATAGTTAGGTTGAATCAATGTTTTCAATCAGTGAGATTGATTGTACAACACATAGGGTTTTCAGATATATACCCTTGCTATCAGGGATGACGGTGTAGGCCTAGTTAATACCTGCTGCTTGTATGAACTACCTCTGCTGAGCTCACTGTCACTGCCACTTCTCACTGCAACGCTGCTGACACAAATAAAACTACTCAATGTAGAAGACTTATTTTCCTGAAAATACTTATTTCCAGAATGTAGTCTTATTAGTCCACCCTGTGGGCCGACCACTTGCAGAGATAGGCTCTGGGGGCAGGTGCAAAGCTATATGGGCAGAAGGCAATTGGTTTTAGGTACGTGGAACGTCACCTCTCTGGCTGGGAAAGAACCAGAGCTTGTGCAGGAGATGAAGCGGTATCAGCTAGATATAGTTTGGCTCTCCTCTAACCACAGCATTGGTTCCGTAACCAAAATACCGGAGACAGGCCGGACTTTATCCTTCTCCAGAGTTGCATTGAATTTGTAATATATATTGATGATGTATTAGTTATAATATAAAACAGAGTAATAACCTATATTCCATATTAATGCCTGTAAATGGTTGAACTCTTTATTTTTTCAGAACCAAAGTCTGCTAATATAAAAAAAAAAAACATTGGGAAGCTTATCTGAGCAAAAATTTTTAATCACATTCACATCACATTATCAGATATTTAGGCAAACCACTAAAAACAAGTAAATAAACATCTATTCAGGTATTGTATTATACAAACCCTGGGTTTTATCTTCCTATACATTAAGTCAAAATGATTAACCTGAATTACGTTGCATACTATATATTATAACATACTATAGAAACTTAGATTAAAGCCCTGGGATAAAATATAATAAATGACTATATGATCTGAAACTATACTGGTGCTTGAATTTGTAGTAATGGATTAATAACCAACCATTCTAAGCTCTAACAAGGCAATTAAACCAAAGATAGAAAAGAAAAAGAGAGTTTTGCCGGTGCCACACAAGCTAAACTTGCCCCCGGTGATCCTCAGTGTTGCTATAGAAAGGGGTAGATACTGTACAAGGATAGAGATTGCTATCGCTGAGCGCATCGCCTATCTTGTTTGAAACACTTAACCTCAGCAAAACCTATTGCTGACCTATGTTTGCAAGGATTTCAGAAATAGTAATGATACGCTGAATCAATCCAAGATAGATCTCCTATGCGTTTTGATTTTTGGGGGGGTAATTATATCACAGATCTATATTGAAATCTATTGATTCTTAAACTGCTGCTTAAAATGTTCAAATCACACCTCACCGTGCACGTTTAACTGCTAAGCTTAGTTCATAAGGACTCACACAGACAATGAGATGGAATCAGTCAAACATTGTTTGCAACAATATAAAAGGTGATTGATAATCAATCCAGTTGTCGTGCCTACTTTTAACACACTTTAATGATTTATAAACCTAGCCCCAGTTGGAAGTGTGGCCACATTTTCAGAGCAATGCTTATCATACTTCACTCTGTTATAATGGCTCCTTGTTGGCCTCTACCCACCTCCACTCCAGACCTCCATGTTGTTCTGATGTTATAATGTACACCTATGAAAAGTTGTATACACTAGAAATTTATATAAATATACCATCTTAAAAGTTAGCAAAGCATTCCTCTGCAGTACAAATGAAGCTTTATTTTGACTTTTGTTCTGGACTTTTTGTCCAGCACAGACATCCCTCCATGACTTACTATTGCAGTTTGCTGACAAACTCGGTTGCTAGATATTTAATTTTAGTTGTCAGAAAGGAAACATTTATATTTACTCTATCTTTTACTAAAATTACATTGTAAAAAGAGAATTGTTGGATGAAATGAAAAAAGTACTTGAACTTATAGCATTCAATTAAATTAAGTATTTACAACTTAAATGAATAAGTTGGACACAAAAATACATAATTTAATTCAGGTTGAGGTAATTTTCTTTACGTTAATCAACAATTTCAGTTTTAGAGGGTATGGTTGGACCCCAAAAGCTTAGAAAAAGTGGAAGTTGGAAATTGAAATCAAAATCTTTTAAAAGACTGTTTCGACAGTTTTACCTTCAGAAACCCTAAAATATATAACTGTAAATAACCATTATCAGTAATGAAATTGTTGGTTGATTCTGACATTATTCTATTTTTACAGTGAGTGTGTGGTGACACAATTCTAGTATTTTCAACTTAAAATTTTTTGACTCAACAAGATTTAATTCAAGTGTGTTTTACCAGTGAACAAATTATTTTTTTTGAGTTTAGAATACATGTTTAAGTTGTTAATGCTTTATTAATTCATGCCATATTCATTATGACGTGCAGCCACAACGCCAGCACTCAGAAAGAAACCATAAAGGCTTTTGACAACCAGGACTTTGTTTTTTAGAGTGGATAGTTCCCCCTAACCCCTATATTTTTTGTCCCTTTACATTTGTTAAATAGATTACATATAGCTAGTTGTTTTATAACCAATATAGGATCATTTATATTCATTTTTTGGTTCCAACGTGTTGTTGTACCTCAGAGTGTTTCTCTGTGCTTACAGATGGATCACTGGCTGTGTGCAGCAGTGCACCAGCCGGGGTGTTCGGACCCCGACAACACTTCATTGCTTATAATATGAGGAAAAACTGTTACCGTGTTCTCTATACTGTGTATATGCTGTTTAATTCTGTCAAATTAACTAACCTTTGTATTATACAGATTGTTAAGGTTGTCAAGATGTGAAAATAAAATAAAATCGGTTACAGCCTGCACTTTTTGTCAAGTATAAATATACTGAAGGGATGCAAAAATGTAGCACAGTACTTGTATCAAAATGTGCTTGAGAAGTTTGTAGTATACTTATAAAGATCTAAATCTTTAATCTGTAACAAAAACAAAGAAACAGGACAGTCGCTAAGGGAATCCTCCCAAGCACCCATGGATGTGATGAAGTATCAGCTATTACTTTGGGGTCATTGTTTGTTCTGTCTCCCTCAATCCACACAACGTAGCGGCCAAAAACGTTAATACAACAATTGATGGCAATGCCGTATGGATTCAGCTTGTCATATGAATCTGTATTTCGACTTTTTTCCTGATTTCAAACTCCAAACTCCAAACAGAAATTAGCCAAGCATTATTTAACCTTGTATTTACAGAATTATTACAAAATACAGATTGTCCACCAATTTTATGGGTAGTGCTCTTTTATTTTATTGGTTTAAATAAAGTACCATAGTTCGCCAAAAGGCTATTTTTCATCCGCAGTCCCTGGACTTTTAATCCCTTGAGTGTACATTTCTTTGAATTGTTAATAAAACATACACAACAAACAATGGAAGCCGTATATGGTCATGGTGGGAAGTGTTTGTTTATTGCTTGTTTGAAGTTGAATTGTGTAAGAAGTTAACATAAGTAACATAAGAACGCCCTCTATATAAATGAAGACGACTGATCTCAATGTTATATCTAACAAAAAGACCAAATGCAATGTGTTTGACCTTAGCTGATTTTAAATGTTATCCTTAAATCAGTAGATACACTTGTCAGGATGCCACCTGCAGGCAAAAATGAGTCTTCTGGTGAAATATAAAAGATAAAAGCAAACCTCGTTCAGCTCTCTCTCTCGATCATTATGTCGTTCTCTCGAAAAAAGGACATTAATTAAACAATTACCATTAATTGCTACAGTGTTAATACAAATGACACCCCTTGGCTTCCATCATCTGCTTCCAAACAGCACAAACAACATTTTTTTCCCTTTAAATCAAACAATGGTCTTGACATAACAGTCATAACATTACATTTACATAAACCAATTGAAAGAAAAATGAATAGACAAAATCAATTTTAAGTAAATTACAAAGTAAATAATGAAAGACAAAAGTCAAAAGTTGAAACAGTTAACATAGGTATACTCTTCTAAAAAGGCAAGGCTTGGGGTGTCTTAATAATTTCCGGCCATTATTTTAAAAAAGATTTTCCAACTCATTCATTAAAATTTAAAACAGTAATCTGGTAATCCTGAATCTGCATCTGTGAATCAATTGTTTGGCTAAAATAAATGTTTAGCTTAAATAATCAAGTTGTTGTAAATTCTTTCTTTCCTGCCACCTAATTCCAAATCAAATATTAATGTAGTCTTAGTTGAAAAGTGAAAGTCCTTTTTAGATATCTAATTTTGAAATGCTTCCCAATAACATTTGGAAAATTGCAAGTTAATCAAATGTTTTAAAGTTTATATATCAGAGACATAAATCACACAATTGTTCTTATCAATGTTGAATCTCTGTTTCAGAAGCCCATTGCAGGAGTAATTACCATCCATCAATTTAAAGTGAGTTTATTTAGCTTCTTAAGGGACATGTCAAATTGGGTATCTCGTTCTAATTATAGTTATATATTATTTAGGATTATCTTTTAAAAGATGATTCATTTTAAATAGCAAAAAGAACTGATGAATAGTGTCTGAATCATTTTGTTGAGGAAGAGTTGACGGAGGAGAAACAGGGAAATATAAAATTGAATAGCTTTGGTAAAGCATAACGTTCCAGGTGGCCTGTAGTGAATATACATATATGTATTTCTTTTTTGTTTATACACAGTTTCCCCAGCAGCTCCAGAGGAATGGATATATCCCAATTGCCAAGTTAAGCTTGAACAATTTCTGCTACTAGTGAAAAGGCCTTTAATGGAGACAGGGACTGGCCACCCATTCTCAACTCCATCTACATCAACAAACAGCACTCACCAATCTAGTCTGGATTCTGGAAATACAGGTAAGGCTTAAATAACACCAGTTATCACATATATATTTTAAGTCGATTAAGAAACCTGAATGATATTTGTTTATTAATCTGAGTCATAACACCTCAAATTTCAGATCCAAGATACTACAAGTCTATCCTCAGGAAGAAAATCCCAACCATCCGTACAAAGGACATGACATTCAAGTTATGCAAGGCAATCGGAGAGTGTCTAAGTGTCTCTCCGAACCTCAAGACTCTGCAGCTTAATGGACTTCCACTCAGATAGAGCAACCTCATTGCTTTGACAAAAGTAAAAACAACCAGAGTATTCAGTATGATTTACAGCGTAAAATTTCCCCTGCCAAGATGAGTCAGTGTTTTATCCGTGTCAGATTCTTTGTTGATATGTAGGACCTCATTAAAAAATGCAAAAAAATAACTATATTATTCTATTCCAGGGTGTCGCGCAAAGTCTTTGCTTAGAAAACCCATCTCTTGCTAACTGTCCAATCTCTGATGAAGGCTTAGAGGGTATGTATATTCAGATTATTTTGTCCTCTTATTCGATTCGATTCCAGATTTTTTTTTCAGTTTAAAATCAAAGTTATCTATATGAAGTGAGTGACTTTGGCATCAACCCAATACAACGTGGCGTACTTTTAACCATATGTATAATTTCTGCAATTCTCTGAATTGCATGGATAGATACTAACTATTGTTTTTCTTGTGCACCTGATCTGAAATTTATGAATGAAATTGTTAAATTCAATGGGATTTCCCCTCGAATCTATGATACAAACAAAAGCATGAGGACTTTATTTTGCACAAGATAATTCTGTTCTTCTATGTCGGAGACCGCACAACCCCATAACCCCAGCAGCAGTGCCAGAGAATCTGTGCGTTTGCGGATCGGTAGAGGCCGTTAGCGGTCCGGATGTACTCACACAGTCCTCAGTGAAGAAGAAAGCTGGGCGGGGCTTCGCTGAACCAACATCTCGCATAGGCCGCAGTGAAGAAGAAAGCTGGGCGTGGCTTCGCTGGAACAACAGCGCCACTTTTGAGCGGCACAACGTTCAATTAATGGACCGTAAACTTTGTCAGACAGTGGACGAGGACAGCAGTTCGACAATGTCGGAGCCTCAGGATATATCATCAAGGTATATTAAAGTATTTTAGAGCGGTTAGATGTTATTTAATAATGTTTGACCCTACAGCCAAACACCTAAACGTCTCGTCAGTAGCAATACAGCTTGCTAACGTCTGCTAAATTCCCTAACAACATCTTTTAGGAACTTAGCTTGGTTGGCTGAAGTAAAGTTTATAGTTCATAATACAAAATAAGGCTAAACAAATCGGGTTTCTTTACTACGGAACTAGACAGTTTCTACAGAGCCCAGGAGGGGACATGGACGAAAAATATCTTTATTACGTAGGCAAATAAAGTCGATGTTCCCTCCAGGGCTCCATCATTTTCTAAGAATAGTTCAAACAAACATAATTTTCTTTAATTAACCCTTTCGTGCATGAACTCATATACAACATTTTTTAAATTTTTGTTTAGATTATTATTTACTTCTTAGGACATGCCAATGGATTTTTTATTTTTATATTTAAATTTTCATCATTTTGCAGTATTAAACAGAAGTGGCCATAAGAATGGACTTCATGCATCCCTTTCAAGCATGAATTACAGCAACGTCAATCAGAACTTGTTGATCCTGCATGTCCCAGTGCCTTAGATGCCCTGTTGGTGTAATGTCAGAATGAGTCTAATGGTGCAAAAGAAAGTTCTTAAAGAACATTTTTTGATTCTTTTGCTGTATGCTATCGCAAAGGCAGACTAAGTCTGCAATACACCTCAGATCTGTACATGTATCCAGAGGTCCCTGCTCATAACCACACTTTCAGAACCCAGATTTAGTTTTTTGGGGGGATGTACTGCTTGAAGGGAATGATCTACTCATCAGTCGCTTGAATTCTGGATCAATTGCTGAATGGAATGTTTTCTTGAGTACATCTAACATTGTCTGATTTTGAAGAGCTTATCAGCATTTCCGGACTCCTGTGAATAATTATCAAAGTGTATTTACCTCAGAATTGGCTCAAATCTGTTCAATGGCAGGGCATTTTTCTACCATATCACAAAACCCTTCTTCAGATGACCAGTACATTCTTAATCTTGGATATCTGAGGTATGACATGACCATATTTATTCCTCGAAATGTATCAATTTCGGCTTTTATCAAGACCGGGTTTTCTGTTCCTTTTTGGAGTGCATACGGGTTTGCATTGCACACAATGAAATTTATCAGATCTTAGGGAAACGGATGCTTAAATAAATCATTTGGAACAGTTCCTTCAACATTTACTTAACACTCCTGAAAAAGGAGGCAAGTCTCCCTCAAATTGGTTGTCTTTCGTTTTCCAGACATTTCTGGGTTTTTTCTGCCCTTCAACTTCAGGGGGCACTTGCTCATCCACCTCAGCATCGGGTTCTTCTGCATCCTCCACTTTCTCAGCATCTTAATCTCAACTGTGACTTTTTCTATTATTTGCTAATTCTATTTTTCTGGCTGCCATTCTTCATCACTGCCTATAGCATTAGCCTCACTTGACTGGGGTGGTATTTGATCCCCTATCCTGTAGGTCTTTCTATCACGCTCTGCACTTGAGCTCTACAAAATAGAAAGTCACATAACGGGAACTCCGGTTTCCTCCCAAAGTCCAAAAAACATGCAATATAGGTGAATTGTTTACGCAAAATTGCCCATAGGAGTGAATGTGACCTTGAGTGGTTGTCAATGCTCTTGCTATATGTATATTCACTATTGGTCACCTGGAACATTATGCTTTACCAAAGCTATTAATTATATTCCCCATTTTCTCTTCAGTCATGTCTTCCTACACAAAATGATTCAGCCACCATTCTATATGAGGCTATTAGCTAAATGTACTATTTATCACATCTTTGTGATGATAACCAAATCAGATAATAACTAAATAACAGATAATCCAAATGTTTTCTACCCAAATCTGACACAAAATGCTACATTTACAGACCACTGCAGTCTCTAAATTATTCAACCCGTGAATGACAAGCATATTAGTAGAGACCCTTTTGCTTCTAATACCGGATTTATAGCTCTATACTACCTTCTGGTAGGGTTCCTGGCGAATCTTGCCAACACTGAAACCATTTGTTGGTCTACAAGTACACGTCATTTGCTTAAATCCAGGAACTTAAACTTCCACGCAGATGGCAAGATGTTCACTTGGGAGATTTTGTCATACTTGATGGAATCCATTTCACCCTCTTTATACTGCTGGTTTCCAGTACCTGGGGAGTATCTCAGACTGTAGGGGGTCTCACTGTTGGTAGGGTGTTCTTTTTAGAAAATGTGTCATTCCTCCTCCTCCTGATGTACCGCGGATCCGTGGGCCAGAAAAGTTAGTGCTGTTTCAATGTAGTAAGGCAATAACCTAGTTTTTATCTTGGTTCCGAGCATTCTTTTGGTTTTGGCTCACCCGTGACCTACCTCATGGAGCCCTTATCCAAATTCAGAGCTTAATGGAAAAAACTTTAGAGCTCTTCTGCTGAACTAAGTCTGAAATGTTTGCACAGTGTTTTAACAGCATCTGATCAGTGTTTGCAAATGTGTCTCTTATGAGAGATGCTATTCAGGTGGATGAGTAAATATGATTCTTAGGAAGTCATTAGACGTATAATTTTGTGTTTTACAGTTTGGCTTTAACAAGCCGTCGAGAAAACATGTATTCTGACAACAAACCTAATAACCCATTGTTCTTAATAATTTTGCCCCTGTGTATATTTTTACAGTTGGGTAACCAACCTCTATTAAGACCCACACTCCCAGACTTTTCTAGCCATGTGCTATCAATTCTCTCCTAAAAAAGTCCAATAGTATTCCAAGACAGTGCAGTAATATCTGGGCTCAGAGAACTATAGTGGACTGCTAGATAAACTGATTAGAAATCTTTGCACCTTTTTTTTTTAATGTGTAAGTAGAGTGCTTATTGATGTTTATTTTTGTATTCCTTTTACTCCTTTACTACTGAAAAGAGATGCACTATCATTCATTGCACAGCTGTCCAAAAATAATTAAGGTAATTCTGTTCTATGGGGGTTGACCATATATGTTAACGGTTATCAAAGTATAGGATGGGTTAAAGTCTTAGAGGTGGAAGAACACTACGTGCAATATTTTAACAAAATCTGACTGGTAACACAGGTGGCTAAAAAACCTAAAGCTTGCAGAACTCAATTATTGGATTAAGCCAACATTATAATATATAATGCATAATTATAGAATTATTATTTTTTTGTTTATTCACAGTTTTCCCAGCAGTTCTAGAGGAATGGATATATTCCCATTGTCAAGTAAAGCTTGAACTACTTCTGCTACTGGTGAAAAGGTTGCTTCATGAGTCTAAAATAACTTTTGTTCCAAGGTCAAAGATGGTTCAAGACAATGCTCACATACGGCAGCGGGGTTCCCAGGACTTTATGGCATACTATGACTTTGCCTGTGCCAGACAGGATTCAGTCCCTCTCCCTGCTGTTAAGATGAACCTTCACAAAGGCATGCTGGAGTTTAATGGAGACAGGGTCAAATTAACAGACTGGCCACCCATTCTCAACTCCATCTGCATCAACAAACATCTACATCACATTGCAATCAGTAGCGCTCATCAATCTAGTCTTGGTTCTGGAAATACAGGTAAGGCTTAAATAACACCAGTTATCACGTATATATTTTAAGTTGATTTAGAAACCTGAAAGATATTTGTTTATTAATCTGAATCATATCACCTCAAATTTCAGATCCAAGATACTACAAGTCTATCCTCAGGAAGAAAATCCCAACCATCCGTACAAAGGACATGACATTCAAGTTATGCAAGGCAATCGGAGAGTGTCTAAGTGTCTCTCCGAACCTCAAGACTCTGCAGCTTAATGGACTTCCACTCAGAGAGAGCGACCTCATTGCTTTGACAAAGGTAAAAACAACCAGAGTATTCAGTTCGATTTACAGCGTAAAATTTCCCCTGCCAAGATGAGTCAGTGTTTTATCCGTGTCAGATTCTTTGTTGATATGTAGGACCTCGTTAAAAAATGCAAAAAAAATAACAATATTATTCTTTTCCAGGGTGTGGTGAAAAGTGTTTGCTTAGAAAACCTGTATCTTGCTAACTGTCCAATCTCTGATGAAGGCTTAGAGGGTATGTGTATTCAGATTATTTTGTCCTCTTAATTGTCATTAGCATGCACAATGTTGTACAATGTGTAGAAGAGCTGTGTCTATCAGTGCTATTTTCTGTGTCTCAGTCATTTGCCAAGGTGTGAAGTATTCTACCAAAATCAGGACGGTAGACTTCACAGGGTGCAATCTCACCTGGAGAGGGGCGGAGCATATGGCCAACATCATCAAGGTGAAGTGTCATTATGTGACATTGGGCTTTGAGCTGTGTCTACTGGCGTTATGTGTCACTAATTAATCTAAAATCTAAAACCTTGTGAAATTTTTTTTTCAGCATCAGGCAATGCAGAGGCATGGCACGGCATGGGCAGAGTCTTTGAGGTATCGACAGCCACAATTTGAGGGAATGGGAGGACTCCGCCGAGTCACCCTGAACTGTAACCCTCTGATTGGGGACAGAGGTGCTGCTGCCCTTGCACATGAGCTGATGGAGGATCTCTGGGTCAAAGGTTAGTAGTTGTGTGGGTTTAAGAGCGATACAGTGAGACACTGATCAACTTGTCTGGCTGATATTATTTTGTAGGCTCATGTTTTCTGTTTTTCTGTGTCTTGTGGAAAAGCCGTGGACCTGCAGAGGTGTGGTCTGTCCAGTGAAGGAGCTCGTCGTTTGCTGGAGGCCTTGAAAACTAACTCTTCTCTGTTTGTACTGGATATTCGCAGTAACCCTTTAGTTGGTAAGACGCTGCCTCAGACAAAGTCATAACAAATTATTGGTATTTAGTTTTTTTTTTGCATGCTAAGTCTTACCAATATTCTAACCACGATTTTGTAATCCAAAGTGCTGTAATTGCATCAACTATTATTACTTTAATATCCTAATTGTTCCTGAGATGGCCCATGGGCTTTTTTTTTTTTTTTAATCTCTTTTACAGACAAGGTCCTCACTAAAACTATAATAGAGAAAGTGCTGATGAATGTTAATGGGCAGCCATCAGAGGTGAGCCAATTATTCAAATATCCGGGACGAAATAGTTCAACTTTGAATTGAGTTGGTCCTGTAATTGCATGTAGGTTCATACTCTAAATATGTACCCATGGCATATGTCTTCATTATGATATTCTGCAGTACTCCTGGATCAAGCCGGCAACCACAGTGTCACGGAAAATCTCTCGTCCGACGAGACAAGTACTAGCCAATGCAGCAAGAGGAAAAGTTACCTTCAGGATTGGTATGTGCAAACATTTTTCTAGTTCTTTCACAATGCTACATTAAACACAGGCACCTGATGTGACAAAAAGTGGGGGTAAAGTGTAACCCTTATATACCCTATATATATATATATACATATATATATATATATATATACATATATATATATATATATATATATACATATATATATATATATATATATATATATATATATATATATATATATATATATATATATATATATATATATATATATATATATATATATATATATATA
>VRLP01003445.1:2500-64218 GCA_009660295.1 Lophius piscatorius
TCCTCATCTTCTTCTTCATCTTCTCCTGCTACTTTTTCTTTTCTTCTTCTTCGTCCTTTTCTTCCCCATCTTCTTCTTCATCATCTTCTTTATACGCTTCTTCTTCTCCTTTATCAACTTCCTCATCTTTTCCTATGAAAACATTTTTTTTATAGATAATTTGTTTCTAAGTAACAAAATCAAGAAAGAGTGAAAAACGTACTTTGTGCACTTTTCTCTGCTGATGAACGCGTCCCTTCCTCTTCTCTCACCTGGTTCTTCTGGTCACATGACTTTGATCTCTCATCACTTTTTCTCATGTGACACCAGGGGGCGGAGCTACAGAGTAAAAACTGACACCATGAAACTCTCGATCAGCTGGTTTCTGGTTTCATATATTGCGTCCTGATTCTCGTTGGACGGCCCGGTCCGACATCAGAACTCTGCCTTTAACCTACTGCTCCCTGGTCCTGAGGAGACTTCAGCAGATGATGTGGGTTTATCGGTTCTGACCGTCCACAGGAAGCCCGTGTCACTTTTCTCTGAGCTCCACTTCCTGCAGTGAGAGTCGGAGGTCTGCTGTGATTCTGCTGCCCTCGGTTTCTTCTTGCTGCGAGTCATTAACAGCAAACTGTTGGTGTAGGGAGGAGGTGGGAGGAGGTGGGAGGAGAGGGAAGGAGGTGGGAGGAGGTGGGAGGAGAGGGAAGGAGGTGAGAGGAGGGGGAAGGAGGGGGGGCTGTGGGGAGGGAAAAGGGCAGTGACATTTATGTTTAATCTCTTTGGAAATGCTACCGACCACTTCAGGCGCACATGTTTTGTTTATGTTTGGACTTCCTGTCCGTTCACACACAGAAACCTGCTGCTGGTCTTTTAAGTCCTGCAACATTCTGTCTTCAGTTTTCTGCGTTCTTTGTCCTTGTTTCACACAACACACGTCCGAGGATAACAGCACGATGTAAATCCAGTCGTAACCATCTCCTCCTCCCCGGTTCTCCATCCTTACCCGGGACTCCTCCTCTCTCCTCTGCCACGTTTCTCTCAGCATCTCCCACGAACCTCCTGCATAATGGATGAGCGTCCGTTTGTTGGCGGGCAGTAATAGTTTAACAAAGTTCAGGCAGCTTTCTCCTGGAAGCAAACAGATAAACAGGATCTGATTTATTATTTATAAAGGTGCATTTCGTATAAACGGACGCCAGCGGGCTTTACATGGACGCTCGTCTTCATTCTGATGGAAGATCTCGTGTCCGGGGTATAGCTTAACATCAGAAAGACTCATCAGAACCTCAGCGGTGCCAATCTGGTTAACATCGGCTAGCGATAAATTAGCTAGTGAGGCTAGCTACATTAGCATCTACATCATCTGTAAAAATGTAAAAGCAGAAATTCCTGGAGACCTTCCCCGCTGGTCTTCCTCCACAGTCACAGACCTTCACCAGTGGTCTTCCTCCACGGTCAGAGACCTTCACCGGTGGTCTTCCTCTACCGTCAGAGACTTTCATTTGTGGTCTTCCTCCACTTTCAGAGACCTTCACTGGTGGTCTTCCTGTATGTGCTACACTCATAGAACCCAACCACTAGAAGTCCATCCCTCCGTTTCCATGGTTCCATCATTCTTCTGATTGGTGCTGGAGAACATTCTGCGCCTCTGGAACCCGACAAAATGTCAATCATTCCAGGCGTTCCTACATGGAGCGTTTCATTCCAGTCAGAACATTGTGGACCCTGTGAACCCAGCAGCTGATGTTCTGTATCATGTTTTTACTGCTGATGGAGACCCTTTGGTTCTGATCTGTCTCTGCCGAGGAACGACAGAACCGTCCCTCGTCATCACAATATGTCACTTCAGAACCTTCAATCAAACCAGCTGCCATCTTTGCGCGTCGATTTTTATTTTTCCCTGTGAATATCAGATGTTCTGCTTCTTGAATAAAAGTCAAACTTCTTTCTTTTCACAAACATCATCATCATCAATCTGTGCCGTGTCTAAACGATGACTCTTCGTCTGGAGGAGGGTCCGACCCGTCACGTATCTGCTTCGTTATGTTTGGTTTCACTTCTGTGTTTGCTCGGCTCGTTATCTATTTAATCCTTAGAACAAATTACACCGTTTGTTAAATCACAAATCAGCCTAATTACCTTTTCTGCTCTTTGGCCAAATCCCTTCTTGAGCCTCGGCCAAAAACACATTTATCTTTAGCTTTCATGCAGATGAGCTTCAGCTGCAGTGAACATCATCAGATCTGGATCTGGATCTGGATCAGCTGTGTTTGTGTTTCAGCTTGGGTCATCTCGGTACCGAGCCAGAAACCAGTTATTACCTAACGGTCTGATTGCGATGATTTGAATAACTGGAATAATTTTTCCTAATCATCAGAATAGCCTCCATTCATCTGGATTAAACAGCTGGATTAAACATAAACATCATATTATTCACTTTTTCCTTCAGTCTGTTGTTTGACCGGCGCTCTTTAACGATGCCACTGATGGCGTCCTCGATAGCTAGGCTAAAGCGCCAACCCCCCTGCATTGTACAAGCACCCTGATTTAACTAAAATTGAATGTGTCGCTATCTCAAAAAAACTGTTTTTCGTTAAAAAAAAACAAAACCCAGTAAGTAAAATATGAACTATTAGAGTAAAACACAATGTTTTCAAATTTGGTCCAAATCAGACCAACGGTTGAGAAATGATGGCCCAAAAACATTCGGAGATAATGCAACCAAACTTTCCCCAAATCACTCCAGTTCTTCCTCATACTAAGCTCTATATGAGTATGGAATTTGAAAAATTATTTACTTAAGAGTTTTTGAGTTTGACAAATTTCTAACTTCGGGGATATGATAATTAGAAAAGCTTTTCGGTTCGGTTGCCACACACAGTTGTGTTTTATTGGTCATAGTTGATACCAGGGCGAAATAAAAACGTATGAAACGTTGCCTGGAAAAGACGGTCATAAATTCATGGTTTCACATTACTCGCACAATTGACGAAAATAATCCCAGGAGACATTGACGCACCTTTAACCGGGTGTCTGTCCTTTTATTTTGCTGCTAAAGCAACCGTTGCATAGCTGGGAGAATCAACTTCATCAAAGAGGACCAGGACTTGGTCTTCTCTGGTGATCACAGGAGCGGTGGACAAACTCGACCGTTAAAACTGTAGCTTCATTAATCTGCCGAGTCCGCAGTAAAAATAAAAACTGGATATTTTTTGTTTGTTCTGTCAGTGTGGCTAACAGACATAGACAAGTTCGGCTATTTCGTTTGCGCTTTCATAAGAAACGCATTGAACCAGTTTAAAAAAAAACACAACGTTATTATGTAAGTTAACACGTATTTATAGGTTAATGTATGTATAATATAAATCAGTTGTGTTTTTTTGCAGCACAGACACAAACTCTATGCCAGTGGAATAGTCTTGGTTTGTTCTGATAGCGGGAAGCTAAAGCAGCGATTGAGAGTGAATCATGGGAGACATTCATCCTCTGGAGATACAGTCAGTTTATCTATAAACTGAATCTGTGGGTTTATAGTAATAATCAGACTTTTATCTGATAATAACAGCCTGTTCACAATCCGGAAATCATGGTCGTGATTACTCCTGAGCCAAACGTCGCTGGTTTCTTTCGTTAACGGAGGAAATTTAGGATCATTTACAGCAAATCGAGTTTAATGCATCGAAGGGCGATAGAATTAATATATTATTTAGAATAATAACAGTCCGGAATGCCGCTGAAGTAATTGCTTTTTCATGGTGTAGTGAGTTCTGCTCCTACTTCCTGTAATGCGGTTTGTGGATTGCTGAGCTGGCCTGTTTCAGCCGGTTCTGCTACTCAGCGCAAATATTATTGGTGGATTCATGTTGTGCAAAGAAATAATTAGGTATTTCATCCTGAGGTGAAGATAAAGAGTGAAGTAAGCATTAGAGAGTGAGAGACACTCTCTAACGTGTCCCTCACTCTTGACGTGGAAATCTCCTCCTCTTCCTCTTCTATCTTCTCACTCTTGATGTGAACCGAAATTACACTGGCAGACCTTCAGCTCGCCGTCTTTAAAGCTCCACCCTTTCTCTTTCACCCGCCAAACAACCCACACGCACACACACACACATTCACACACATGTACGCTGGTTTTTATGTTTTATGGGGACTTATGAGTTCCTGTTCACCGCTCCCGGGACCTCCCTCTCTAGAGGGTCTGCATGTATGAAAGGAATAAGGTAAACTGCTACGTCAAGAGTCTGTAGCAGGAGGATGGCAGATTTCATGAATATCAATAAGCAGACATTGATTTTCATCGGCAGGGTCTGAAAGTTACCTGCTTGGATTTCCACTTTATTCAGACAGATACGGAATTTACTTTCTCCTTAGTCAGAACTTTCAAATGTTATCATGACCTAAGCGGGTTGGGGGAAAGGTTTGACTGACATCTCATCTCCTCTCTTTTGCTATTCAGCATTACTTCCAGCCGGTTAGGAAGGACTTTTCTTTTCATGTACGTCTGAACAGTTAACCATTTGGATCCTAGGATTGTGCTGGCAGGACTTTAACCCGATAGTTTTCTGGGTTCAGTACTAACACTGTGTATAAAAGTGAAGAAATGACTGTTGGGTCATAGAGGTGATGCTTAGATTCAAATACTGAAACCAAATATTGACTTGTTTAATTGGTGTTATAGTTATACATACTGACATTTAATTGAGTGTTACCAGTGTTACCAAGTATTTTTTTTCATTCAGGAAACAATTCTGTTTTTACAGTGTACCTTAGTTGTGTAGCTCATGAGACTCTTAATCTCAGGATTGTGGGTTCAAGTCCCACATTGGTCATACTGTTTGTTGTTGGGACGACTTTGGCTTAGAGGGTAGAGTCTTTGTACACTACTGAGAAGATCAGTGGTTCTAGATGTGAAAGTATACTTGAACTTTTTTTTTCCCAGAGTGCTTTGCAGAAGCTCCAGACTGTTCCTCAGATATGATCAGAGAACAAACCTCTCTTCTTTTTGAAAATGATGGGAGTTCATTTTGACTTTGTGATGGTTTTTTCTGCCTCCTTTCCTCTCCTCTCCTTTCCTTTCCTTTCCTTTCTTTTCCTTTCCTTTCCTTTCCTTTCCTCTCCTTTCCTCTCCTTTCCTTTCCTTTCCTTTCATTTCCTCTCCTCTCCTCTCCCTTCCTTTCCTTTCCTTTCCTTTTCTCTCCTCTCCTCAATGACGGAGGAGTTTTTCCTGACATTCAAAAGCCTCAGATTTAATCCTCTGGAGGCTAAGAGTTGTTTTCTTCCTCCTCAGCCTCTTATTTGATTGTCCTGAAAGAGGCTCTCAGTGTTGCTGTCCTCCCTCTCTTCCTCTTCCTCTGTCTTCTCGCTGAAATCCTGTCTTTCACCCTGCTGCCAGATTTACCCCATGAACTCAATCCTTTCTGTGGGGGACGCTGGATTTGTGCTGCTTGTTTCCTGCTGTGTTGTTGTCGGTGTGAGATGTCTGCAGATGATCTTCTCAGATGTTGGACCGGCTGGCAGGTTGAGAATCTGGCTGGTTGTGTCTTGGGCCCGTCTCGGCTCGTTCTGCTGTGTCTGAATGAGACGTTGCCGTTTTATCATTGGTAAAAAGAACGGGAACATCTGCCGTTCTGGTAGAAACGCTCTCCAAGGCTGTTCCGGTGTGTGCAGTCACATTTATGTTTTTCTGCAGTGGAGGCAGCAGTAATGTTATTATTTTCGGTTATAACCCGTATGCGTCGCCCTGTGTGGCGCGTTTTCCCCCTTTGTGTTCGAATCCAAGGTTTTTGCTGAGCTTTCACATTTCTTTTCGGCCTCGTCGTGAAACACATTCACACCTGGTAGCTTCTCACTTCATCCAATTGGTCCAGTCGCCTTCTGTTACATCAGTGTGTGTGTGAGTCTCTGTGTGTGTGTGTGTGTGTGTGTGTGTGTGTGTCCTGATTGGCTGTTCTGAGGAGCTGAGGGGGAGGAGGAGGACAGACAAGAGGAACCCTGAAGTCACCTTCACTCCTTCTTTGTGCAGAGAAGCGTTCAGAATGAACTCTCCCAGAGCTTTGGATAAATATTTAACACCATCTGTGTCTACATGCTGACTTTTTCAGTCTATATAATTATATAAAGATAAAAGAAAGAAAAAAGAGTCCTACCACATTTTGAAATTCTTCCGTTTAACCGTTTACACAAGTATGTAAGAAATATAAAATAAATATACAAGATAAGATTAACAAATAAAGGAAAAATATGTAAAATAAAGTAAGAAAATTAATTAATACCTGAAAAATGATACATTCTAAATTCTATTAAAAATAATACCGGGTCAAAGAGCCCATACATGTGATTATTGGACTTCTCATATTAACATCAGTGTTAATGGCATTTCCTCCATCACACTCTTTATGACAAAAAAAGGAAAACTAAAGAAAAAATTGAAAATAAGCTGACCCCTAGCATAAGTGGCCTTAATAAGTGAATGGCAAATTATTTTATTTCTTATTTAAGAAGATGATGAAGATGTCTTCTATCAGAGAGGATGACGACAAGGGTATATTGGACTTTTGAAGAAGTAGTTTAACTAAATGCAAGAATATTCAGCTGTTTTGACATAAAACTTTATTCTTCTTCACTCTGTTTGAAGATTCAGATCAGTTTTGATCCATTAGGATCTGCTGTTAACATGAGCTTGCTTCATTAAAAGCTTTCTAAATCAGTTTGGGTGGTTTTATTCCAGATTGGGTGTTTATATGGACCATTTTCAATCTGACTAGGCTTTTCAACCTATTATAATTGTGGTTTATGACCTACACCTCTGTCCTCCCTCCACTTTTATACTCAGTTCATTCCTGTTTGGACTGAGCCTTTCAAAATAAACCCTCTCGCTTCCATGTGTTCTGCTCCTTACTTCAGTGTTGTCTTCCATGATTTCTATCTTGGTGCAGTTGATCTGAAATGATCGGGGATCAATGATAGTTGAATATTTGGAAACAACAGAATTTTCCCGTCTGCTGTGAACTTTCTCATTATGCAGCACTTCTTTAAACTGATTGGCGGAGTGTTTCCTGCATGTACATGAATGCCCACGCATACACACACACAAACACACACACACACATTGGGATCATTGACTTCCACTCATTGTGGACCGTCTGACCCCAAACGATAACCCTAATGAGGATCTTCAGTCTCTGGTTCCTATTGTGACAACTGGTCTAAAAATGTCCTAAATAGATAACAGGAATGAACACACACTGACACAAAAACACAGACACACACTCTCACACATTCATCCCCCCTGAAGTACTTGGAGAGATCGATCAGTAAATATTTCAGGGCCTGGTAGCTCTGATTGGAGCCACCGCATGAGTGTGAGCATGAAAAGACAGGAAGGAGGGCTCATACACAAACACTATCACACACAAAAACAATTTCACACAATCCCACACAATCACACTTCCACAGTCATACAAATCACAAAAACACACACAAACTCACACACACACAAACACACGCAAACACACTGACCAACACACTCACACACAGACACACACATACAAACACTGGAGGACAGTTCAGTCTCAGGCTGGATGAAGGTCTAGCTTTCAGAACCAGGATAAATGGGTTTTGAGAATGTGTGTACCGAACAAATTATTCCATTACCTTGATTTTATCCTCTCCTCCAATGTCAGCTGGGATAGGCTACAGCCCCCGCAAAACGCATAAACGCTTACAGGTAATGATAGAATAATGGACAAAACAGTTTTATTTAGATCTATGCTTATTTTTTTTCAGATTCGCTACAAATAGAAACGGGAAAACGTATAGACAACAAAGGCTGGGATTCATACCCAGAACCATCTAGCTGTGACAGAGATAACTCCCCCCCCCCCCCCCCCCCCCCCCCCCCCATCTCAAAACTGTTTTTACTACACTGGAGGTTTCAGGTTATTCGGGTCATTTTTGAATACTTTTTTATTTTAACTGTATATATTTCCATGATAATAATCAACATGACAGTTTATGGTTTATTTATTTTCACTGTAACATCACTTCTAGGACCCGATCATTTTTCTCAACATTAACAAACTTCTTTAACATTATAACCCCAAAAAACAAACAAAATGGAACATGAAAAAATGTTTTGTTTTTTACAATAACAGTCACAAAAACAGTTAACGAAACAGTTTGATGAGATAAAATGAAGAAAATACAGATTGAAGAAAATAGATAGATGTTTGTCTTCTGTGTAGCTTTTCTTACTTTTAAAAATGTTTTAAGCATAAAGACAAACAGCGAAATTCCCAAATGGTGCAAATAAAATCTATAAATGTTGAATTTGACAAATTTAACCTAATACAATTAATGAACAACTAAGTTTTTGTTTAGTTTCCTTCATCCTGGCAACCTTCAAGTATCTTAAAGAATCTGAAAATCTCTCAGTATCGCTTAAATCCTCTCCGTCACTGTTTGTTTTTCTTCTTCACGCTAAGTTTACCATACAGATAAACTCAGAGTTTGTTTCTGTTTCTTTATATTTCTGAAAAATCCTCTTATCACTCCCAGTTTGCACACTTTCACAATTTTTGGATCAGATTTATAATATCCTATCTCAGGTTATAATTTGTCTGTCAGCATCAAATCAAAACTGGAGAAGAATTTTAAGTCAGATTTTCAGCAGAAGCTGATGTCACTACTCCAAGTGAATCGGTTGTGTCACATGACCGTGCTGGCGTGGCTGCATTATCAAACGCAACAAACTTGTTTTCATGCTGGCAAAAAATATAATTAGGATTTAATAACATGTTAAAATGTGTGATCTGTGTGTGTGCAAGTTTACCTTACTCCTTTCATACATGTAGACCCTCTAGAGAGGGAGGTCCCCGGAGTGGTGATCAGGAACTAAGTTCCCCTAGAACATAAAAACCAGCGTACATGTGTGTGAATGTGTGTGTGTGCGTGTGGGTTGTTTGACGGGTGGAGAAAGGGTGGAGCTCTAAAGACAGCGAGCTGGAGGTCTGCCGGTGTAATTTTGGTTCACATCAAGAGTGAGATGATAGAAGAGGATGAGGAGGAGATTTCATGTGAAGCCTGTCAACACTGAGAGCAGAACAGATGGACAGACGGAGGATGAAGGGATGAGAAATGTGGAATCCATCATCAAATCAACATTTGTGTGTGAGTGTGTGAATCAGTCAACTGTGTCGTGGCAGCCCCTCCAATCCCCCTCCCCCCACCTCCTCACTCTGTCTCTCTCTCCTTTGGGTTCTGTCCGTCCGTCTGTCTGTCTGACAGGAAGCTCTCCTGCTAAGATCATAAATCTTTTGGAGACACGTCTGATTTGTTGTTTTTGTGTAAAGATTTGCCAAAAGACAAAGTGTCCATAAAACACTGGGAAAAAAAACAACCTTGATATAATCTACTGCCACCTCTAACAATCTTCTACTTTGTGCGATAAACAGATACACTGTAGAATAAATGATGCTTATTAAATCGACTGCATGGATTCACCTCAGCTGCACTCAAAAAAAGTAAGATCTTACATTTTGCTGCTAGGATCTTCTGTGGCGTTCTAACATGACCGCTGTGAGATTTTCTACATCTGTCCGCCATCGGACGGGTGTTTATTCTGAGAGTTAACCTTTAGTGTTTATATAAATCAAATCAGTGAGGCAGAATGTTTTACAGTGATGCTAACTTCATCTACTGGAGAGATGTTGATGTGTGTCAGATGTTGTTTGACGGCGCACAGAGGATTTATTTCACTGGCTATGACGAATACTTATATAAGGCTGGTATTTTTGTGCAGTGTGTAAAATTTAATGGCATCACTTTGAATAAATTCTCAGCTTATCCAGGTCAGATTGGCAGAGGCGTGGGGCCGCGTCTCTCTCTCTCTGTCTTTGAATAAATGGAATATAACACTCATTAAGATGAATTTGATGAAAGTTTAATCGGCTGAAAATGTAAATTCATTAACTTTGTAGTTTTATATTTTTTAAGTTCTGTTTGGAAAAAGTCCTGATATCTCCATTTCCATGTCGCATTGAAAAAAGAGTCGTCTTTCTGCCACTTCAACCTAAAATTGTGAAAAGTCTTCTCTGGACTCAGTTTGTCCCTTCTAGGCTCCTGTACAAACATTATACGTTTAAAAAAGAATTATATCTCAGATATTATTGAATCGCCATATGACGCCGCAGCGTATGCATTTTGTTAACGCGATAACTCAGAAACTGTTTTGAAGATTATATTCAAATTTGATACCCACAAAGATCTTAGCGCAAGGAAGAACTGGATTGATTTTGGGAATGATTGCTTCTATATCTCTCACAGTACGGGGTGGTGTATCTCCAAAAGTTGTCGGGTCATAATTTCACAACCGTTGGTGGATTCAGTCCAAATCTGGAGAAAATAAATCCAATCCTGGTGATCTATTTTGAATAAATCCTGTTTTACTCTAATTTGAGGAGTTTTGTACAATAAGTAGTGTGGACCTGACTTCAGATTTAATCTGAGGAGTTCAATCAGTGGGATTGCTTGTACAACTCAGGGGATTTGGGGCTTTTAGGGGATGTACCCTTGCTGTCGGAGACGACAGTTTTGGGTAGTTATGAATAATAAATTCCATTTATTCAAAGTGACACCGCTGAATTGTACAGAATGCACCTTTAATGACTAGGAATTAACTTCCTTTCCTTATGCAAATATCTAAAGTTCTGGATTATCAGCCATGAAAACGAATAATTATCGGTTATGAGTATCGGCTGAAAGAAATTGTTTTGCTGGCAGGATGTGAAGAATCGTCTGACGTGTTCAAAGGTTTCAGTTTAATTAAGTTTCCAATGAAGCGAAACAGGAAATCGGAACCGTTCGATCAAAAACAATCACAGCTGTGTTCCGTGAAAACGTCTCCTTGATTATTCATGGTTTCTCTTCTATGGTTTCACCGATAGAAGAGATTCGTTGTAAACAAGTGAATCTGTTCATCCATATGGCTCCGACGTAAATACTCCATCGTTTACTCGACATATTTACGCCATCATTTATTTCATGGGGCTCTGCCGCCGTCTTTAGCGTGTCGGCGCAATTCTGATGACGGGCTGCCAACAAACTGTCAACGTACGAACGCCGCCAGATCTCGACGCTGGTTTACATCAGTGTGTCAGCGTGTAATTATATGTGTGTGTTTGTGTGTGTGTGTGTGTGTTCATGTGTGTGTGTGTGTGTGTGTGCGTGTGTGTTTATGTGTGCATGAGTGTATTTGTTCATGTGTGCATGTGATTTTGTGTGTGTGTGTGTGTGTGTCATGTTTGTGGACGTATAATGTCTCTGATGTTTCGGCTCTGCTGGATTTAATTCCCGGAGGAAACTCCATCATATTGTTTGGAGTTTAACATTTTCTCATTCATTTTCTTTTAAAGGCTAAGTCTGTGAAATTCTGGGCTGTTTACTTTAACTATATTTAATATAATATGTATAACTATGAATTCTAGAGAGTAATCAGCTGGAAATAAGATTATGTTTATAATGTTACTTTGGAAAAAGTCATTCAAATCTCCAGAGGGGGCGGGGCCTCTACCATGTTTGAACAGTAGCCTAGCATGGACATGAACCCTGGCTTTAAAGATAACATTCATGTTATGTGTTTGAAGTTGCAGAAAGACGATGTAGAAACCGATGAGGAAGAAGATGATGAAGATGTTGTTACTGGATGTTTAGTGTTTTGACAATCAGTGGATCATTTTGAATATTTAGAAGAAGCAGAAGCTTGGAGAAGGTCGTCCCGTCCTTTACCTCGCTGCTTCCACCCGGTCTTGGAGTGAGCTCTTCTGCACCATCTCTCCTGCCTAAGGCGGGGATTATTCCAGCACCCTGCACTCTAAAAAAAAAAAATGGCATCAATCCTTTTGAAAACGTCTGATGAAAATATGTTCGGAGAAGAAACTACTTTCTTTTGGGAGTATTAGATTTAGATTTATAATCAAATAATGTCGAAAGTTTAATGTTAAATTAATTTTTTTCTCACTAACTTTTAACTCCTTATTTGAATTTAATTGACATAATTACTTTGAATATGAACAAGAGTTTCTACACTGAAAAAAACAGTTTGCGTCATTTAGATTGACTTCGTCCGATTGAAGCACAAGATTAAGTTGCTGTAATGACCAAAATTATAAATTGAACTAAATCAAAAGAGATGGTCTTTAAATTCCCACAGCTTCTCTAGGTAGTTGGAAACTTTCTTCTCAGTCCATCATCGTCTTCTTCGTCGAGATGATCATCGATGACAGAAAGGTTCCCAATAGAGTCGTTTGATCCCTCCGTGAGTTTATAGCGAACCTGCATTATAGCATGAAAGAAAGAAACTTTAATGTCAATGAAGGAACAGACGGACGACCTAATAGAAATCTCCCGAGAGCGCATAAAATAATGAAATTAAAAACACAAACACGACACTGCAAAATGGCCCACTAAATACAATGTAGTAATAATAATAAAAACAGTAAAAGATGCAGCATAATGGTCAAATAATGCAATAAAAGAGCAGCAGGAGCAGGATGGTAACGTGCTGAGTTAATAAAAGAAGCAATAAAATGGTTATTTATTGGTTCCTGACAACCCAAAAAAACAATATATACATATATATATATATATATATATATATATATATATATATATATATATAATCCCCGTTACCTTGTCAGGAAATAAGAAAAAACTAAATCTGAGGTGATTAAACACAATCTTAATCTTTTATGAAATAAAAATCATGAAACTAACTTTAGTGTGGCGCCAAATGTTGCCCGTTGTGATGATGCAGGTGAGGAGGCTGGGGGTTTATTACTGGCATGAGGCGAATGGAGCGCGGACAGGTAACTAGCAGGTCATTACCGGATCATTAAAGGATCATTAATGAATCATTACCGGATAATTACCGGTACAGGACAGACCGTAGGAGATAGTCTTCAGCTCGGCCCAACACACTCGCGTCCCAGATCAAACGGTCTGTGGCGATGTCGGCAACCCAACCGATCCGTCTCGAATCACGGACCAGGATTTTAGCCAGCGCAGGTATCTGGCTGGACGTATGGCATTATATAATTGCGCCACCTTCCGGATAATACAGCTGCTGAAATTCTGAAATTCAAACCCGGTGCTCAACATGAGTTTGGCACAAATATACCGCCACATCGAAACTTCGTGGTGCAAGGAAACATTGGCGCCGCTGTGTGACGATGCAGCGATTTGACGCTACGCCAGTACGACTATACAGGATACAACTACTGTACCTCTCAAAACACGTCAACTTATACGAAATAAATATGAAGTGACAGACGGCATCTTTGGGAAAAGTTGAGTCTACTCACAGGTGGATGAGGGTCGTGACCAAGTTGAGTGAGTCACCATCATCTCTTCATCTGTGGCGCCATCAGTTTCTTCAGACACGAGAGAAGAGATTTATCCGTGGTGTTAAGTGATCGTCTGTTGCATCATGGGACAAGTTCCTGCCCTCCTCCCTCGTATGTAATGAGGTTTATCGGGTGATTTATAAAGCAGCTCCTGCTTCAGATGGACGCCGTCTGGTTCTGCTCGCTCCCGGACGGCGTTGCTGAGATGATGGATGCAATCGTGGCTTCAGCCACCGTGATCCATCTATGCAGATGATCAGACGGGCAGCGACGCTCGTCTGCGCCTCGTGTTTGGAGACGACTTTAATCAATGATGTAACGCCACACGCACAAAGTATCTCCCCCCAACCCCAGAGTTTCACAGTGTGAAATGAAGAATTGTTGAAAGTCTGCTTCTCTTCCACATCTCCCAGGTTCCTCCTCTCCATCATTGTCAGCGTCTCATCTCCCCCCTCTGATGTTTACGTTCTTTAGAAGCACGTCGGGCTGAATGGGTCATTATCTCATGTCCTCCTGGGGGCAGACATTCAGTTTCTGTTTGTGTGAGACTTTGAGAAATGTCTCGTCCGCTTCAATAATTCAGCATCTTTCTGCTGCTGCAGCTCATGCGATGCTCCTGGGAGGGAGAGGGGGGAGACGGTGAGGGAGGAGGGGAGGTTGACACAGAGACGTGGCAGACGTGTAGCTTTTAGAGCTTCTCCACATTCCTGACGACATCATTTTGTAGTTCTCTAAAGCAAAGTAGCTCCGGTTTGTGACAAACTCCTGGGGTTTGTAAGTGATGACAGCGAGCAGCTCAGGGAGGGAAGTCAAGGACTCCCGCTCTGTGTGGACGCTTAAACCAACAGCCCTCTGGGTAATGTAGTTAGAAAGTCTTCTCCTGGTAGCTAGCTGGAGCAGGAGCTGCAGTTTCTCCTGATAGTTTTGTGATAAACTGAAGGTGTCTCACATCTTCCTGGTCTCAGATTCACGTCCTCCTGGTCTCAGATTTAGTCCTCCTGGTCTCAGATTTAGTTTTCCTGGTCTCAGATTCACATTCTCCTGGTCTCAGATTCACATCCTCCTGGTCTCAGATTCACGTCCTCCTGTGTCGAGGATCAGAAAGCAGAAACTCAAGGGGTTAAAAACAGCAACGTCACACGGCCCCTGTGATAAACTGCTGACCTCGGGGCTTATGGTGGCGTTGGACTTACCTTCAGCCCATACCTGCTGATCTCACACTTATTTTTGCCGACTGTGAAGAATCAGAAGAAGTCCAGTCACATTCTGTAGGATTGGGAGTGGACAGGAGGTCAACTTCCAGGTTGACTTTCAAATCCAGACAGCACTTTTTATTTTAAGCTCATATCATATGGGCTGATGTTCAATCGGCAGAGTGGGTCCATCACAAATGGACCGAACTCATTCAGCACATTTCTAGTAGAGCAGCACCAAAAACAAAGAGAGAGAGCGAGAGAGAGAGAATGAGTGATGGTTATGTGAAATGAATAAATGTATGTACGTTGGACGGCGACACTCGAAATGTTAGACAGTTTAATTAAACTCAGCTTCAATCACTTGTTTGGATTGACACTCCGTGTGTGTTTGTGTGTGTGTGAATGTGTGTGTATGTGTGTGCGTGTGTGTGTTAGTAAGTGTGTGTTTAACCTTGAAAGCTCCGGCCTCTGGCAACCCCTCAGTGATTTTTCATGGATTTTGAGTTGGATAATAAGGTGAACCAGGATGTTCCTTATCGATACCAGCAGCCCCTCTGATCTGGGGCTGAGAGATAAAACCGGTCCGAAACCAGCAGACTCAGCTTCACTTTGAAAGACTCAGTTTAACCGATGCTATTATGGAATCAATGGAGCTCCAAAAGCCCGGGATTGATGTTCTGTTTGTGTACAAGCAGATATTTGAGCTGATAGATGTTTTTCACTAATATTAACGGGGCCAAGATATGAAACATGAAATTACTGAAGAACATCTGTCATGATATAATCAGAACCTTAGAGGAGTAGTGTTTCATTGCTTTTGTATATTTTAGTCTTTTCCAGACACACATTATTAAAATATCTCCCTAACATAATCATTTTCTGTTTTCCTTTCATGCCTGATCTGATGGTTCAACAGGTAAGTGTTTGTTTTTTTCCATATCCTCCTTCATTGTGTCTGAAGTTTTGACAAAGAAGCTCTAATCATGTTTAAAAATATCTCTGACAGCGCTGATAGCTGTCAGACTCATTAGCACTCGCTCACTGTTGTGGCAAATAATGATAGAAATGAACTATGTGTGTGTGTGGTTTGGGGGGGTCCTTGAACAAATCGTGTGTACCTTTTAAACAAAAAAAACAGTGTGTGTGTGTGTGTGGTTGGGGCGTCCTCGAACAAATTGTCTGTCCCTTTTAAACATAAAGACCAGTGTGTGTGTGTGTGTGGTTTGGGGGGGGTCCTTGAACAAATTGTGTGTCCCTTTTAAACATAAAAACCAGTATGTGTGTTTGTGTGTGTGTGGTTGGGGGGTCCCTGAACAAACCGTGTCCCTTTTAAAGATAAAAACCAGTATGTGTGTGTGTGTGTGTAGTTGGGGGGTCCTTGAACAAATCGTGTGTCCCTTTTAAACATAAAAACCAGTATGTGTGTGTGTGTAGTTGGGGGGTCCTTGAAAAAATCGTGTGTCCCTTTTAAACATAAAAACCAGAATGTGTGATTGTGTGTTTGAGGCTAATTGTGTCGGCAGGGATTTGCACCGGTTCTGTTGACCCGGGTTAGCCTCACAGACACACAGAGAGGAATATGTGCCAGCGGTTGATGGTTTCTTAGCTCTGAGCAGGTTATTGTGTTTGTTCGAATGTTTGTGTGTAGAGCAGGTTCCGCCATGGGTTCTAGTTATAGCCTCCGGGCATGATTATGACAGCTGAGGTTTGTCACTGAGCCGGACTCCCCCCTGAACCCTCACACTGTACACTCTGCTTTCAGGACAGACAGTTAAAACTCCAACTCAAAAAAGGAAAGTAGCTGATTGTTACATTTACTTGAATGGCACATGTATTTTCTCAAGTTAGTAAGTAATTTTTTTCGTTTTTGAAACATAAACATGATTACATCATCCAAATCCAATGTCTTAGCTTTAACATGATTCAGTCAAGTTGATATGAACTGATTTGATTTATGTTGGTTTGATAAACTCCATTTAGTAGGGTCATTTTTACCACTGCAAAATTAGTTGGACCAACTCTATTGAATAAATTTGGACCTAATCCAAGCAACTAAGCTGCATCAACCCCAATGTATTAAATTGACCCAGACCAAGTATATAAAGATAGACTTAACTGAAAGAAACCCATTTTATCAAGTGGGAATACATCATTTAGTTGAAGTTATTAAGTAAGAATTTGTTTTTACTGTACTTTTACTTAAATGAACAGTAACTATATATTACGGTATAGTATATAACAATATTAATATTAATAATATTGCATGGCAAATATAATAATTTAAATAAATATAGAATAATTTACTATATATTATTCTAAATTATTATATTCTAATATGTGTGAGAATCAGAAAATAACCAAATACATTTTTGAATAATAATAAACTTAACTTACTGTCATCTTGTGGTGAAGTTACAAAGTGTAACTTTATCACATATAAACTTACCCGTCGGTATCCACGAATCTACGGAGGCTTTCAAGGGTCACAATTATGCACTCTGTAAAACTATTGGTCAAAGCTTACTTGTAAGATAACAAATATTATTACTATAATAATATTGCCAAGATTTTCTTCAAACAGTACAAATATTTAGCCTCAGAGAACCCTAAGATATCTTAATATAAGTGTGTCCAGACTCAAAACAGGTCCATTAGTCTCGATATGAAGAGGCATATTTAAAATCACGTCCTCTTTTTTTGAAAACGGGATTAAAGTCGTAGTTTCTTCATTGTGAAATAAAGCTTTGAGTTAGACTATGTAGTTAAAAACAAGGAATGCTGGACTTAAAACTAGTATGAAAAGAAATGAAACGGATTCTTGAAATGGGAAATTCTGACTCTGACTAAGCAGTTTTGTTGATTGTTGATTAAACGGCCTGATAATTCTAGATAATTCTAGTTCCAAGCTTCAACTGATTCAGAACCAGAAATAAAATATCACAAGTTATAATGAGTTATAATCCAGTAATAAGATCATTAAGGACCAAGAACAGAAATATAGATGCCGACTGGTGAGAATAAATATCTTGTGAGACATAAAATAAGATTATATTGCCTTGATTTAAAATATTTCATCTCATCGTCTTTAGCGGTATTGTACAAACATGGCGGCACGACCTAACGACCTCCATGGAAGTGGGCCCGCCCCCTCTGGAGCCAGAAGAAGAACTTTATTGTCAGTATATGAAAAAGTGTCCTTCATCCTCCAATATGTTGAAGGATGAATGAAAAAAAACCTAGTTATGAATATTATATTCCATTTATTCAAGAGAACGCCCTAAATATGACAGACTGCACCTTTAATGAAATCAGCAGCGAGGAGGAAGAACTCGAGTCTGAGTTCTGAGCGCGACGACATCCGTTAATAAGCAGAGAAATGGATCCAGAGGCAAACAAACACGGATCTCTCCTCTGAACAGAACCATTAGTCTCTGGAGAGGAAACTGGACGTAAAGATGAAGAGGAGGAAGTTTCAGGAAGGAAGGTGACGAATATAAATTTATCCCAGCAGAATAATGAGAGTGAAGGAGAACTCTCCTTCAGATTGGACAACGGCAGCTCCATCAGTGACGAGCCTGAGGAGTCGTTAGATGGAGAAATGAGTCGGGGACAAACAAAGCTGTCGAGTTCCTCCTCAAAGAGAACGCCAATCAATAACGCCGTGTTTCTGATGAGCTGTAATTAAAGCCTGGAGGGGTCTGTAGACCCCCCTTCATGTCACCAGTCTGTTCTGCCCGTCACTGCTGCTTCTATTGTATGACTCCATTTTTTTATCTAATTGCTTTATTATCATCCGTATCAATTCATCAGCATCCGCTCAGGTTTGTGTTTGTGTGTGTGAGTGTGTGTGTGTGTGTGTGTGTGTGTGTGTTTGTGTGTGTGTGGGTTGGTGGGTGTGTGTGTGAATGACAGTAGATGACACTAATGCCTAATATATATTCATAGAGAAAGGGGATCTTTGCATCTCAAAGTAGCAGTGTGTCAAATTTAAGGGTAGCTCTTTTAATAAAGGGAATATAATTTTTATAACAATGATATTTTTTTTTGGCACAATCAACTGAAAATAAGTTTTTTTTTATTTATTAATTTTTCATTAATGTTAGTTTGGAACTAATCCTTTTACATCTCCAGAGGGGGAGGGGCCTCTTCCATGTTTGTAAGATCGGACTCAGGCTCTATAGAGGCGATTTTTAGGTTGTATAAGCAGAAAGATGATGAAGAATAAAAAAAAAAAATCTCAATGCTGGAAGAAAAGAAATGTAAGTAAAGAATAGAAAAGTAAACAGAAAGGCTGGTGTCTCACTCCAGAAGTACTACCATCCTATCTTAGTGCTATTATCTGTCATTGCACTCCAAGAAGGAGGAACACATCTTCTTAAAGTTTTGTGAAGAGCCCTTAAGGCTTTATCTGATTTTCTCAAAAAGTGCATCGTGTCTTCAATCCATCTGGAGAAGCTGGGCGCCGCTGGTGCCTTCAAGGAAATAATAATGACAACCAGGGAGGTAGATGCCGTTATGCCCAGTCCACTATGCTTTTTCTTTAAAGAAGTAAATTTGAGGAGTTCTTCCACAATAAGGCACATAAACATAAATAAATGTACAAATAAATAAATAATTGTTTTGATATTTAAAGCGAGGGCATGAAGGGTCTGCTTTAGGGAACACTTTTCACTCATCTAACCTGGGTCAGATGTCCTGTATCTTAAGTAAGTCGAAAAAGTTCAACTTGCTTAACTTAATCACATCTCCCATGGTGCATCAGTCATAATAATAATAATACATTTAATTTATAATGCACTTTACATTTGGATCAAATCTCAAAGTGCTACAAAGTAAAAGCAGATAAAAGCATCAATAAAAATAAAAAAAATAACTATATAAAAACATGGCCAAAAAGCAGCAATGTTAATTAAAGTTATAACTAAACCTATAACTTTTGACAAACTTAGTGACAAAAATCTCAACTATTACATTAAAATATTCCAGGTGACTGCAGGATGAAAACTCCAAAACACTCCAGGGAAGAAATTGAGTTTTCACGTAACTTTCATTAATGGTGTGGAGAAGGACAGAAGAGGTCAGTGTGTCAGGGGAAATCCAATTCTATAGCAGAATAGCTAAAAGTTAGTTTAAAACAGCCTCAAGTATTACCTTCATCAAAACCATAGAATTAAAGATGCCCTTAAAAGTAGTTAGGGTGTCTGAGCTCTGGACTCATTCTGGGACATGGTTCCACAGGAGGGGAGCCTGATAGCTGAAGGCGCTGACTCCCAGGCTCTGGAGACTCTAGGGACTAAAGTAACCCTGAATCCTGGGAGCGTACTGTTCTGGTTGGACACTGTGAAACTATGAGATCTTTAGGGCTCTGTTGGTGCCTGACAGTTGGGGGCTTTGGAGCTAAGCAGTAAACCTCGTCACCACACAGCGAGGTGTGACCAATTACTCGTTCCAACTCTGGTTACCACAGACAGCGGAGCAGCTGGTACTGAGGAAGATGAGGCCATTATTTGAAGGCAGATTACAGCATCAGTAGGTGGAGTAAAGGTCAGCTTCAATATTACCACCAGCAGCATCAGCTCCTCTCGTTAATTACATGAGACAGTTTTCTAACAAGCCGGGTCGCTCCCTCTTCAGACTCAAACTCTCCGAGGGTATAGTTAGACTGAGTTCAGGTCTTTCTCTGTTTCTGGTTCTGGTTGGTTCATTCTCTCCTCAGCTGATGTTTTTAGATCAAAGGCTCTGACATCATTATATTACAGAAAGATTAAAGTAAACAATCAGTGAATTTGTTCAGAAACTCTTTGATGACTACTGCATCACATTTGATAGAAATACCACAAAGTTCTTGTTCTTCTACACAGTTTCTGTGGGTCAGAACCAGGAGGACTCTCCATTTGGACCAGCTGGACAGACAATGGACCCAACATGGGACAAAAATGGATTTTTGGCGGCTAAGTACCACCTCTATCCAAAAATGCAGACATTCTCATATTCCACTCGGCCCTGATGCTGTGTAATTAATTTCCCTGCATGTTTGACCTGTGTTAGAAGGAAAAGCCGTCGCTGCGGCGGCGATAGCATTCAATCAGCTGAGAGGAAACACCTCAGAACCATCAGTCATGGATGACATTATTGGTCATAAAGTGTTAATCCATCACAGTGACGGCTTTGATGGTATTAAACATGGCGGTACTGGACAATTTCAGCGTGTGGATTTACACGCGGTGAGCTGCATCAGAAATATTAATCACGCGGCGCAGCCTGAAGTATCACACTCTGGAAGTGTTCTGTATGCGGACGCACAAATGAAGCTGCTCTTTGTAGCTGCGTTTGCAACGAGAGGCACCGTGAAGAAGCCCAAACAGAAGCAGAATTTCATGCCAGGAGGGGAACTGAGATTGCATTTTGCTGCCTGATTTGCATAAACACGACCTCCCTCCACCTCACAGCAGAATGTCTGTTTGAAGCCGTGATGTTTGAGCACAATTATGAAAGAGCGGGGCCAAAGAAAACAGCATCGCAAATGAGTTTTTGCCTCCCTGATCCTCGGAGCTGCTCCTCTTTGACTCTTTTTAGTATTCTAGGGAGTACCTGTTTGACAGGTGTTGAGATTATTCTACATGCAGCAGGTCTCTACGGTATCCGACAATCATGATCCCATCAGAGCCGATCTTCAGAGCCTGAGGTTCTAATTATCTCTCCTTGGAGTATTGAATGTTCTGCAATGGTTCCCCTTTGCTTTTCTGTATTTTCTAATGAAATGTCTAGTGTTTGAAATTTCGGGGTTTCTATTTGAATTAACCATTTTATTTTTAACATTAAATCGGAAATAGCCCTTTATATCTCCAAAAAGGGGCGGAGCCTCTTCCATGCTGGTACAGTTGCCTAGAATGGACAAATTGAACTCTGGAGAGTGCTGAAGATGATGAGTTCAAGTCGTTGCTGGATGACTGTTCACTGTTCTGAAATCATTCTGACTATCAAGCACAAGAAAAGCAACGGAGCCTGAAACCTCACCATAAGAGGAAACGTGAAGACGAGACTCATGAAACTGCTGAGAGGTAGATGGAGGAGACTACACATTCCGAAACTCACCTCAGCGGGCAAAGGTTGGCCATATGGTATGACATGCTCATCCCCCCCGCTGGTTTTATTTCCTGTCTGGCGGTACAACACAACTGGCTGTGGGTCATCGTCCAGAGAGTCAATGGAAGGCGGCTCATAGCTCTGGCCAGAGATGTTCACAACGACCCCATTGCTAACCGGAGTTGAATCCTCCAGATGGATTGCATGGACCTTACCAGTTTCATGAGTCTTGTCATCACGCTTACTTTCTCTGAAGGGCTGCAAAGGAACTACATCACTTGACAGGATACTGATGACATTTTTCTGATGACTCTTGATGGCCTCCATAAATTCCTGGACAAGGAAGGGCCAGATGCCCCTCAATTTCCAACAAACTCCCACACAGTTAAGAAAGTTGAAACTCAAAATTTGAAAAATAGATATCGCCATTGAGAAAACAAACAAAAACCAAATAAATAAAAGGATAAGTTATCGATATTTATATATATATATATATATAAAGTAAGTAAGATGGAAATATGAAAAGAACAAATACATAGAAATAATAAATATGAACAAAAATAGGTAATACTTAATGAAAAATAAACAAAGGTAGGGGATAAAAGTAAAGTAGTTGTAGTACTTGTGTTAATCATTAGCTGTGTTTATCATAAGGGGTGTTAATTATTAGCTGTGTTAATTATTAGCTTTGTTAATCATTAGCTTTATTTATTATTAGCAGTATTAATTATTTGCTGTGTTCATTATTAGCAACATTTATTATTAACATTGTTTATCATTAGCTGTGTTTATTATAAGCAGAGTTTATTATTAGCTGTGTTAATAATTAGCTGTGTTAATAATTAGCTTCATTAATCATTAGCTTTATTAATTATTATCTGTGTTAATTATTAACAGTGTTTGTTATTAGCAGTGTTTATTATTAGCTGTGTTAATTATTAGCTTTTTTAATCATTAGCTGTGTTAATCATTAGCTGTGTTAATCATTAGCAGTGAAAACGGCCTGTTTGTAAAGACAGGATTTAACCGAAAGGGAGTTATTATTATTATTATTATTATTATTATTATCAGAGGGAGTTTTGAAAACACGTCTATTTTTGCTCTTTTCATAGCCAGACTCTCGTGTGGGTGTTGGTTAGGAAATAGTTGGAGGTTGAAAGCTGAAACCATTAGTGAGGTGGAGTTTGATGTCTTGTCCTCTTTGGTACATGTTTGGATTTAACTAAACATTTAATGGTTTTTCAACACCTAATTATTACATAAGATCGTCAATTACTGATGCAAACGAGTTGCCACTGCGTGCCCTTTGACCTCTGCTGACAGGTCTTGTGGTTTCTGAATTTTTGCAGCTTGATGGTGTTTTTTTTGGCTTCCTTTGGTTCTTAGCATGAACGCTCGCGGTATGTGAGTTAAATCTGACCATTTATGGTCCAATAATCCAACAATTACAGCTGATTAACCGACTTATCTACTTTTATTCAAATGCGGATGTTCAGCGTCAGCCGGTGGATCAGTTCAGTTGTTCAGTCACCAGAATTTAGAACTTTTAATGAAGCAGTTTGACAACTAAGAGGTAGATAGGAAATATTTTGAAGGTAAAGCAGACGTTTACTAATGATGGAACCTTCACGGCGTGTACTGGAGCTCCACGATTACTCATCAACGTAACATGTTTACTGCAAACACACAGATCAGTTATGATGCTCTCACGTAAAAATATCTTTAACTTTACATCCATTCATCTAATCACTGTATCAAAAATAAACCAGCTTTTTACCCACTTTCAGTAGAAATTGTATGTTTCCGCTCAGACCTTCTGCTGCTTCTGGGAAAACAGACTTTTTCAGTCATCTCATTTCATTCATTATGATATGATGTTCTGTCAGGCTCACGTTGGTCAGCAGTCACTGAAAGGTTCTGGAAGGCTGTGAGATCCTTCTATGCTTCTCCTCCATGTTTTTCAGACACAGCAGGTGACGCCACTTTGGTAAAATGATCATGAGGGGATCACAGGCATTAAGTTCACAGAAGGTGACCATTTTCCTCCAATGTTAATTGGACTAATAACTTCGACCAAATGGAATGTGATGTCATTGATGATGTCATGGGGTCTGTCTGAGCTGGACGGATAAGGAGACGTTCTGTCATGGATGTCTGAGCTGATGATGGATTGTGATGTACTTTCAACTGGTTCAACGAGTTTGTTGGGTTTCTTTGCAGCACAGGCACAAGCTCTCTCTACTTATTCTTTATTATTGGGTCACTTCACTCGCCGTAAAGACAAAATACTCCATCCAGACAACGGATGATGATCTTTGAGGGACGAGTTCTTCCTTCTCTTCTCCTCTTGATATTCAATTCAGGTTTCCACCATAAACTGTATGTGATATATCTACGATAAGATAAAGTTAAAAACTGGAAGTCACATGACTGCCAAACAAGAGAACCCAGCAGCTCACCTGAGCAGGTGCAGGTGTGCTGATTCATCAGGTGGACCGCGTTCCTTTAAAACTCATCGTTAGACTCTTCAGTTCAGACATTTTCCTCTTCCTGAGTGCGTTTATGTGAGTAGCTGCAAATTATGCACCTTATACTTTGGTCTATTATAACGTTATGATAGTGTCTAATATTAAATTGATTAATGAGGTGCAGGTGTTGTTTGTTTTTCCGGTGAGCTGAATTAAAGTTCTATGGGCCTTAAATTGTTGGAGAAACTGAAACTGATTAGAGTCCAGTGACTCCTTGGCCTGTCTTCATCTTCATATTATTGAATCTGTGTCTCTTGCTGGACAGACAAAACGACTTCATTGTCAGTTTTCTCGGAAATTCATTTTGCATCAATGGGCTGTTCGGTTTTAGAGATTTGCATACAGACTAAACAAACCGTCAAACATTCGACAGCTTTCGAGCGGATCGGACCAACATGAACAACGAGACCTCTGGGTCCATCGGGACTCATTAAGATTGTCCCGGGGCGACACGAGGGAACACCACAAACCGACACAGAGGGACGAGGAAGTCAGACTGAATCACTCTGGGGTCGGGTTAATGAGCCACAGCTGGAGACACCTGTCAGTCACTGAACGGGAGACACAGGAGGGGCGGAGCCTTCAGCGAGAAGGACCTGAGAGACGGAACAAACACAGAGCAGATAATATAGATGTCACATCTAGTGTCCAAACAAGTGAAAACATGTGACATGAGCTGTCCGGGACAAATTTGATTTGATTGAATAGTTCCTTAATGCATTAAGACTTTTAAACAAACAACACTTTTAACTCCTGCTGTCTAAATCCAAATTTCTTATTATAAAATGTGACTGAGGCTGTTAAGAATATGACCCAGTGGAAGTATATATATGGTAAACAGTAAGGGGCCAAGGTCGGAGCCCTGGGGGACACCACAAGTCAATATTACCACGAGGACAAGCCATTAACCATGGCTATTTTGAAAGTCCTATTTGATGAGTAGAAATTTGGGGGTTGTATCAGGTCAATTGATACAACCAGAAAAAAGGCAAATAACGGTTAATCATTTCCTAAAAATATGTTATTTTAATCTCCAAAAGGTCGGGCTAATTTAAATTGACTGTTCAACATGATTTACAAATACAGATTTGATCTTCTATTGTTTTCAACCATGACTGATGAAACTATTTGTTTGGAAGTATTTAGATATTAAATTAATAAATGCCCCCCGAAAAATTAAATATGCAAATAAAATATTCATTCATTGTTTTATTGTCCTTTGTGATGACATTAAAGGGTTAAATTCTTTGTACATCATTGATAAATTATTAAAGCAGTTCAACAAAAAATAGGTCAAATCCACTCATGAGATGTGATTGTTTTTTTCTCAGTCTTCTTTTAGATTTTATATCATTTATATCATCACTCCACTGTAAAATATATTCATCTTTCTAATGTCTCGTCCTGAATTCTGTCCGCTACACTGAAAAACAGAAAACATCTCTGCAGTCTGAGTAAAGGAGAAAAAGCTTTAGTTTTAAAATGGAGAGAAACACCTCCACATCATCTCCAATTACTTTTCCATTCCACCGTCATTATTTGGATTAGCGCCCCTGTCAGCTTTATGATTACGATGCCTATTATTGTGGCCATAACTGTTGCGATGATGGCGGCGGCAGCGGCGGCAGTTGTCGATGCGAAGACTCATTATGTGAGAAGAAGGAGCTCTAACTGTTCCGGACCTCCTCCAGTTGGAGGGGAGGAGGATTTAATTCTATGGTGGAGAGCTTTCTGTAAACACGATGTTAGTTTATTCGGGTAGAGTTGAAAACTGACATCAAATATACATTTGAGATGAATATTAAATCATAGATATTAAATCAAACTCTCATGGGACTGGGAGGAAATCAGAACCGCATTCAAAGAAAATCCCATCAGGATTACAGCTAAAATAAAGAATATTAAAATTGAATGAATTTATATCGCTCCAGGAAAAAAGAATAAGGCAGTTTTTTGCCATTACTCTGGAATATTTTATACATTTATATAAACCCACAGTCAGTGTTGATGTGTCTTGTCTCTGGACCCCCTCCCTCACTGAACATTCACTCCTGCCTCTGCAGAAATAATTCACACATTTTTTTTTCTTTACTCTTGCACAGCTGTACCATCTCTTGATATACGTATATGCATATATATACATGCTCATGTGTATATGCAATAAATGTATATGTGTATACGACATTATTTGCATATAAGCAGTAACCAGCTAAACTCCTTGTATGTGCACTGTAAAAATAGTCATACTAGAAAGACGTCAAATACTTTTAGATTGTTATCAACTTGTCTGGAAATTAGCAAAATTAGTTTTTGTAGCATATTGATTGAGCTGCTTTTAAGAATATATACCTTACAAGATTAATAATCAGGAGGGGAAAAAGAAGACACAATTTATTTTAATAGAATATCCGTAATCTAAGAATAATGAGAGAAAAATGAAGATTAAAAACTTGCTTCAATACTGGGATATTATGCAAACCCTCGTTACTGTTCCAAGCTAGCTCGATATTAGCTGGAATATCTGACGGAGAAAAAGTTAGACATATTTCCTTAAAATATTATTTTTCTAATGTGAAACATCCTTTAATAACATTATTTAGGTTTTCAGACAAGAAATTAGATCCATGTCTTGGAAACAAGAATTTACTCTTGTAATACGCATTTTCTACTGATCTCTTCAGTTTCTATTCAGAGAAGTACGTTAGAGCGGTATAGGATATGTATGAGGGCAGGGAGGTGTGCAGGAGGAGTGATGGATGGGTTCCAGCTGGAGATGGGACAGCATCAAGGATTGGCTCTGAGCCCCTTCTAGTTTCCTATTTCTACCACAGATGTCAGCGGGAAGTTTAGTCAAACACGAGATAGGGACAAAAGCATTCTTAATCTTTTTTAGTTATCTGCAATTAATATTCATATTATAATTGAAATGCTTTAAGTTTTGTTTGTTTTTCTGAAATTTATATTTGGAGATTCAGTCCCACAACCACTATGTCACTGACCGATGAGGGGGGAGCTGTAATTGGATTATAATTATAGAAATTCTGTCAGTTAAGCAAAATAGCTACCAAATGTTTTATAAAAATGATTCAGTATTATTCACGGGCTTCCGGACTGAGTAAGTAGCTGCAAAGCCGCTATGTGCTAGGAATCAAATAAAGGTGGAGACTATTGCTCATGAATTTAAGATTTAATTTTTAAGGCAAGAATGTTATTACTACTTCCAAAAGGAGCTGGTCCTGCTCATCCTGTGTGCGACACCAGGCCTTTATCAGTCAGCTTAATGGTCAACGCAGATGCAGATGATTTATTTTCTTTGTTTTTTTGTAGGTAAAAAGGTTCAATTTCAGTTTGATTAAAATCAAACACAATAAAAATGGATTCCCAAACCAACAACGCACCTGTGTACCAATTCTAATTCTACAAACCTACTTATTCTAACCCTAATCCAACTAAACCCAACTCCCTAAACCTAACCAATGACCATGTTTCACACACAAACACAAAGAAAACAACCTAGAATTAAGAAAAAACAACAATCAGAGAAAACAAGCGCCGTCGATAGTGATCAATAATCAATCAATGGTCCTCTTTCCCCACTCAGACAAACACTTATTAACTTTCCTCAGTCTGTTCTGCTGTTTTTGCTTCTGTCTCCGTGTGTCTACTTCCATGACATTCTCTGTAAGACGTCTGTTCTATCAAGTCATGTCGAAACTCAACTTGTGTCTTGGACTTTTATGTTCCCGCTGAAGGGGACATTAGTATGGGTAGTAACAGAGGTGAATCACATGAATAGGCTCCAACAGAAGGGGCTCAAATTGCTGAGAAGTTAGAGCAATCAGAACTAACACTGATCAGTGGCAAAAGGGGGAACTGCACATAATTAGACATGAAATGCTGTGTTGGTTTTATACACCTGACAATAATGGGTTTTTTAGTTCAGCCCCCTCCCCCTTCAATAAAGCTAACTAGGGAACCACATTACAGTCAGTTGGGGGAGGTGTGGCTCGGCCAACTAAAATCAAATATGTTCATGAATAATCTTTAATGGGGTCGTAGGCCTTCAGTGATTGAATATCAAATAAAGGGAGGTAACGGGGGGGGTGAATTGTTGATTTGTTTGACCTCTAAGCTGAGGTAGTAACAGAGGTGCATTGGATGTCTGTAGAAATGGAAAGGGGTTGGCGGCCCTCAACCGTGAGACTGAATGGAGCTTGTCAGTTGGACAATCGATTTTGACTTTTTGATGCATTAAAAACTGAATGTATAAAGTAAAATACAGACACCTGCAGAAACAAAACAAGGTGATGTTGTCGTTGTGAGCTGCCACAAATAAATGAATGCATGAGAATCCCTTTAATCCAGCGGCCTCAGTCCTGGTAGTGAATGTCAAACAGGCCGTCTGTCAGTGTAAATGATGAAGATCTGATTGGAGATTCAGAGCAGCTCCCTAAATGTCACATTTCTGACTCTGAGCGCTTCGACCAAACAATCTGAATCTACACAAGGGTTTATGCAAATGCATTTGGGCTCCCATCTTACCCCGACTGAGGAGGAGGAGGAGGAGGAGGAGGGGCTCCCTCGTGTTTAATACAACGGCTTAAAGCCTCTTCATCCGCTCAGTATCTGCAGCATCAGCTTCATGTTGTCAGTCTAATTACACTGATCTCAGAAGCCAACAGGTTTCATTAGAGGCTTTTAGACCGATCCAAATCTCTGAACCTGCGTATAACCTGCGTGAACCTTCACGTATAGAAACACGCATTTTTTTTTCTTTACTTGTCTTGTGAGCTGCTGGAGGAGCTCAACTTGATGGTGCGTGAACAAATACCTCCTGTACAGGATGGTAGAATGATCAGGGACTGGACTGATGTCTTGGTTCAGAGCAGAAGCCCTCGACCCAAGAAGAAGCTTTACCTCAGCTAAGTTCACTTTCACAGTGTGAGAGTTCATTTTTTAGTACTCATAAGATTTGGAAGTATTAACATGTATTCTCATATTTGAGTGCATGATTTGATGAAGTCATACTTAAGTATGCTAAACAGGTCAGCCAAAACATTACAGCCAGTTAAAAGGGGAAGTAGGAATAAACCATGCTTAAGGGGAATTTCAAGAAAGTAAAAAAAAGAAGAACTTTGTTTCTAGAAAATATATCTTCTTTTTGTCCCAAAAGAAAAATAATCTTCATAAACTTTTTTCACATTAAAAAAAATTATCTCATTTTAAGAAAGTATGTTTTACTTTTTTCTCGATTGGATTTTCCAGCTCATACTGAGCCAGTTTGCACCTAAGTGCTATTAACAAGGTCCAACGATGTTTTGCATAATACCCAAGCAGAGGAACAAAATTTAGTTTTCCTTTAATTTGAAGAACTTTTGTCTTGTTATAAGCTTTTTCCTCCTAATTATCAATTTTGGATGAAGGCATAAATTCTTAAAATCAGCTCAAATAAATATTAAATAAATGACTTTCGTGTCCCAATCTAAAAGCCAGCAGGTCGAAAGACCTTTACCCAGAGCTGTTTTTAGGGTGAAAGGGGAACCTTGTTCTGTGGAGGTTATAATGTTCCTACAAAAAAAGATATGGTGAAATATATTATATTACATGAGCTGGAGAGTGTTGCTGGGGAGAGCAACATCAGGAATACCCGTTTAACTCTGTAGCCAAAGAAACTGGGCCACAGATGAGTGGAACAAAATGGAATATCAGTATAGAAATATAGAAATATAGCAGAATGCTAAATTTCATCATAATACGCGACCGTGTTCAGCAGTTGTCTGATTATGATGGCAATATTATGTAAAATAGAATAGTAGGCCATAAAATAGAAAAGAGTATTATAGACTAGAATCTAATATATTAGATTCTAGCATACTATATTCTAGAATAGTGCAATATAGTAAAGACTAGAATACCATAGTAGTTTATATTATAGTATTGTATAGAATAGAATTGATTAGAATAGTATATAATAGAATATATAGAATATATTATAATATAGTACAGAATGGGATATTAGATTCAAATATTGTTGAATAGAATAGAATCTTGTTGTTTGAAGTTCAGATGAAAGTGGAGTGGGGAAAATAAACAAATTTAAACACAACGTTTTCAGCCGTTCATCGTGATGAACTTGCAGATCCTCATCTCACCTTTAAAGGTTGAAACCAGGCTCTGTTGACCAGTGAGGTATTGGAGTGGAGGGGGTGTCGGGGTCTCCCTTGAGGGCTCATTAAACTTGATTTTGTTTTTGTTAAATCGGAATAAAGAAGTCAAAGCTTAGACTCCAGTGCTAAGACTGAAGTAACAGTAGGACCGGTCCATACCGGACGATTATGCTGGAGCGTCTGCAGTGAAAACAATATCTTTACTCCATCATTGTGTGTCGCTCCTGCAGAGTGAAAACATCTCACTGCCAATCAGAGCAGAGATCACCTGGTAGAAGGAGACCATCCCATGTGGGCTTGTTAGGACCGAGGTGTTGTTTATTTGTAGGAAGTGGAGAGAGAGAGTAGAAGGAATGGTTGTTAGACTGAGAGAGGACACATCAATGGTGTGTGTGTGTGTGTGTGTGTGTGTGTGTGTCTGTGTGTGTGTGTGTGTGTGTGTGTGTGTGTATGTGTGTGTGTGTGTGTGTGAATAGTAGCTTCTGTTGTTGTGCTCTGGTATGGGGGGAAACGTGTGACAGTGGGTGAGGAGATAGAGAGAAAATTAGTCAGGAAGGACCTCCATCTCCTGCCATCTTGTGTGAAGCCGGTTATTGTCTGTTTTTTGAGATTTTGGACCAAAATCAAGGTTTTGAAAACTGAAAAATAAACAAGGTTTTTCTACAAAGCATTGTACTAAAATGTAATACTTATTTAAAACTTATGAATTCCAAAAGAACTCAAACAAGATCAACACCTAATGTCCAATGTAATCTTTTGGTATTTGAAAATTTTAATACGTATGATATGGAGACTTTGGTGTCCGCACTCAGAAAAGTGCTGAGCAGAACCCCCATCCTGTCCGTTGTTCTGATAAAAGCTCTGGTCGCGGATATTCCTTCAGGGTTATCTGCTCTCATCAGGGATCAACGCAAGTGATCGCGACATTATCTTGAACATCAAACAACATTATCTCACAACTTTTAATCTGTTCAAGTTCTTAACATTTGTTCAATGTATATCAATCAAAGGTCATGCGATCAGAAACACACACCTTTAATGTTAAAAAAAACAACTCCTGATTGGTATTCTGTCCCTTCCTTTAACTGAAACTTTTGTTCACAAACATAATGGAACTAAGCTTTGAAGAGTTCTGACATAGCAAGATCTCTGCTAATGACAAACAGCTATAAAAGGTCTTGTTGTAGACTTCCTTCTCTTCTACTGCTGCTCGTTTCGAAGCAGACTTCTCTGAGGTGTAGCTCCAGTTCTCTCCTACAGCGTCTTAAATCAGCCTCCATGTTTGCTTCATCTCTGTCTCTTTATGATCTTCACTGTTCCAATTCACTCCACTCGTTTTCCCTCATCAGCACCTTCTCCCCTTCTCCTTTGTTTCCCTCCCTGCCTCTGCTCCTGAGTAAGCCTTTTAAACTCCTGAGAGACGCAGGAAATTAGGTCTCTGCTGCTGCGGGTGGTGGAGCTGTTTGTGTGTGTGCGTGTGTGTTTGTGTGTGTGTGTGTGTGTGTGTGTGTGTGCGTGTGGGTGGGTGGGTGTGTGTGTGTGTGTCTGTGTGTGTGTGAGGGCTCATTTTGATCAGGCATAATGCAGGCTTATGTTGTGGAGATGGAGGGGTGTAACAGCGAAGGAGTTCAGTCCTGCTTAAAATCCTTTTTCATTCTCTCAAGTGACAGCAGTCATATAATGTGTGTGACTTTTTTTCAACCCTGTAGCCCCTCTACAGAGGGAGGTCCCTCTAGAAAGGGAGGTCCCCCGGAGGGATGATGAGAATGCAAGTCCCCATAAGACATAAAAACCAGAATGTGTGTATATGTGTGGGTGTTGATTGTTAATATCTGTGGGTGTGTTTTGGATCCGTTCTTCTGATGTTGATAAATATGGAAATCAGAGAAAGTCCACAGTATTTCTGCGCAGTTTTTGATACTCCTGTCATGAACTAAGAAAAAAAAAAAATTTTTGGTTATTGCTGCACAGCAGTGTATTGTTACAGAGAAACTCAGTGGTGTGTTGGTCAGAACTGTTTTATCACAGCAAGAAGGCTCTCGGTTCAGACCCAGATGGCTCTGCATCTTTCTGTGTCGAATTTTTATCTGCTCTCCTTGTCTTCATGGTTTCCCTTCAGGTATTACAGCTCCCTCCCACACTCAAAAAGCTTACTGTATCGGTGATTGCTGTCTGAATACTGAGGAGTGAACGTGAGGAGGAGTTGTTGCTCGTCTCTTGTAGGGGCCGGTTACACCTCAACGCTTTTCACATCAAACTAAATATTTACAGCATTTCCACCTTTCATTTACTTGACAGTTTCGTTTTCAGGTTCTGAAAATGCAAACCTTGCAATACACATTTTTTGTTAAATCAGCTATGTCACAGCTTCAGTTTGCTCTCGGCTGTGATCGTTTCTGCCTCTTAACCAGACCTCCACAGCGTTTTCACTTTCTTTTTTTTTCAATCAGCCTTCTGTCTGAAGGAAATCTGTTTTTAGCTGAACCCATCTCCTGTAAAAAGGTCCTCTATGTCTTTGCGATGTTGTAATGAACTGCTGGACCCCCAACTCTCAGCTCCTGTAACCCTGGCAGGATCAATGGTTTATTTAAAACAGCCGGTGTATTGATTCTGTTGTTATTAGAATTATTAATCCCAAACAGACAGACGACAGGGTTCTAGTTGATACTTCACCTTTAGGGCTGAAATACGTCTTATTTAGTCACCATTATTTACCTGTTCAATGTGAGTAGTAGCATCTTAATTTTAGACACTGAACGTCAGACAGTTGTTGACTTCCCACAGTTCATCACTCTGACATTTAAGACTCTCTGTGGGCAGATAGACGACATATTACTTCTCTGGATTGAGGCTGAGTTTTTATTTTTTATTAAATAAAGCTTAAAAGATCAGCAGAAATGGTAAAAAGAAATGATAATATCATTTCTCAGCAATAAAGTCAAAAACCGGCACGATGTTTATTCACTGTTTATACAGAGCAAACATTAAAAAAAAACCTGTGAAAAGCTGTTTGGGTTTTTTTTCTTCTACGTTTCAGGCCCAGTGTGGATGTTCTGTCTCCATTCATCTGTCATGCATTTAGTTTGACAAATCCATTGAGACATGAACACACACACACACTCACACACACACACACACACACACACTCAGAGTAGAACATGAGAGCTTCCTTTGAACTTTATACCGACGTGAACTCGTGAGCATTCGACAACAAAGACGAGAGGAAAAAAGACAGAAAGTGTCAGAACAATATGAAGGCAAGTGAGGAAGAGTTCTACAATGGAAGTGAGGGAGACAGCGAGGCGTAACAGTCCCTTGACTACACTGTTAAAAATGGAAATGACACTTACTTCAATGTAACATGTTTATTTACTTCTTCATGAAACCATTTCATGTTTGCAGGATAAACTTGATCAAATCGTGTAGGACTGACATGAAGTTAATCTACTAAACCACTTCATAATGTAACATAACGTTGATACGATGGAGTTTGTTTCTCCTGTATGGAAACTCACATTTCTGTTATTTTTTACATTATTATTGCACTCAACGGGTATTTGTCAGATCAATTTGAATAAACCAAAGTTATTCTACATGATTAAATTGGTTTCTTTCAGGACCAGTTAATTCTCTTGGGCCAACATAAATGATTTGGGTTTATCCAAGTAACTAAGTTTAATCAACCATATTAATCAGGTTGAAATTAAACCAGGACATGAAGTTGGAACTAATCAAGGTAATGAAGTTGAATCAACCCTATGAGACAAGTTGGAACTCATCCAGATAACTAGGTTGAGTCATCACGAATAAACTATGTTGGAACTAATCCAGTTTACTAAATTGTTACAAAACAAATAAATAAAGTTGGGATTTATCCAGGAAAATAAGTTGAATAAACCCTAATAAGACAAGTTGTAACTAATCCTTTTAACTAGGTTGAATCAAACCTAGTAAGATAAATTGGAATTAATCCAGGAAATTAAATTGAAATAACCCTAAAAAGTTAAATTGGAACTAATCCTGATTACTATTTTTTTAAGTGTAGTTTACAGGAGCTCCAACAAGCTGATGAAGGTGGAAATTCCGCAAACTTTACTGAGGGGAATTACAGCGGAGGAGGAAATGATGAACCGTATCGGAGTAATGCACTCTGAGTGAGGACAGTCCATTTATCTCTTCATCCTCCGGAGCTCTTCCCTTGTTTCCCCACCGGTGAAGGCAGATAAGAGCGCCGGCGTGTGATTGGTTTAACACCCCGGTCGTTTCCACAGCAGCCGTATCGCTGTGGGTTTCAGGACGCTGGCAGGTCGGCGGTCAGAAGGGAGAGTTTTATGCAGGAAGTTAAGGGACTGATTTGAATTCTGCAAGTGAACTTAGAGCAGCATCACCATTCCTATCGCTTTTTGAATAATTTCCTCCACTTCACATACATTTTTACAATAATTTCTGCTACTTTACTCGTCTGGATGTTCATCTCCATTTCCTCATCTTATGACCTTTCCAGCGCATCATATGGATCCTATAACAGTCAATTTAACTTTTATAAAGTTCTTTTAGCTGATCTCCACAGCAGCTCATCTGTTTCCATCTCCCCCTGTCCTCTACATCCTCGGCTATCACAAAAAACAACTCCATGTCCTCTCTCACCACATCCAGAAATCTGCAGCTCCATCTCCTGCATCCTTTTTACCAGCAGATCCACTATTCCTCCTCTTCACGGGTCAGAACCATCTCAGTCTGTCCTCTCTGACTTTGTCTCCAGGACGTCTAACCTGGACTGTTCCTCTGATGTCTCCTTTCTAATCCTGTCCTTCCTCCTCACTCCCAGAGAAAATCTGAACATCTTCATCTCTGCCTCCTGTCTTCTGGCCAGAACCACCGTCTCTAAACCATCCAGCAGAACTGCTCTCACCTCCATCTTGAAAACCTTTCCCTTCACTCCTGCTGCTCCTCTTCTGTCACAGATAACTCTTCACACAACTTTCCACCCACTCCAACATGCCTGCACTCACTTCTTCACATCTTCTCCACACTTCCTGTTAATCTGAACAGTTGAGGCCAAGTCCTTAAACTCCTGCACCTCCTCCATCCTAACCTCCTTCTGCCTCCCTTTCATTCACACACATGTATTCTGTCTCGCTGCCACTGACCTTCATTCCCCTTCTCTTCAGTGCATACCTCCACCTCTCCAGATTCTTCTCCACCTGCTCTCACTACACATCACAATGTCCTCCACCAACTTCATAGTCCACGGAGACTCCTGCTCACCTCCTCTGTCAGACTGTCCATCACCATAGCAAACAAGAAGGGTCTCAGAGGCCATCCTTTGTGCAGTCCCACCTCCACCTTGTACCAATCCGTCACTGCACACCTCACTGCTGTCAAACTATTTCTCCTTCCCGACTCCGTCCTAAGTTTTCTCCGCAAAGACACAATGCAGCTCCTTCTGACCTTCTTCCTTCTGGACTTCTCCATCGTCACTCTCAAAGCAAACATCTCAGCTGCGGTGATCTTCTGGGATCTTTCTGGACATGGGCTCTCAGATTGTCCCCTCTTTTCTTATCCTAGCCTCTTCGACTCTTTCCCACATCTTCATCGTGGCTCATCAGCTTTTAGGAGTGTCTGTAATTCAAAAAGGAAGCAGAGGAGGAGAGATGCTCCACATCTTTTGGTGGTTTCCTCCTAAATATTACTGTCTGTTCTGCACAACAAAGTAACAGCTGATCGTTGTGCTGTTACCAGTTTACGATTTTCATTCTTCTCAATCACAGCAGCAACATCTGCTAAAGGAGAGAGTGAGACGAAGCCCCACATGTGGAGCTCTGTGTGCGAGCTGTGACTGGAAACAACCGGCAGCAGCTGAGTCTAATTATCTTCTGTCTCTTGCCTGGAGCTCACCTGACCGATAACAGAACCAAGGACCCGTACTTGAAGTGGACCCGTCTGACAGACCTGAAGACAAGAGACTCCACTTCCTGACATATTCCTGACAATTTGTTTCCTCAGCTTATTGAATGTCTGGCGGCGGCAGCAGACCTTTAGCCGTGTCAAGGTAATCTCCTGGGATGTTGTGTCATCTATTATTAATGACAGGGAGTCCTGGCCGATCCTCGTGTCTGCAGGTTGACCTCCACCCCAAGAAAAACCTGCCGGGTCCACACGGACTCCTTCCTTAAGTCTGACTGATTTAGTGTCTGTTTGCAGGAGATACGTTCTGACAAGTTCTGTTGTTTTCATGCTCCTCCGCATTTAACAGCTGCACTGTAAAAAGCAAAACTTCTACATTTCAAAGGCAATTTGTTGCATTAGATTTCTATTATCATGGCCGTCTTCTATGTTGCTCACAGGAACTCTACTTCCTCCCGTACCTTTGCATCAATCCAGCTTAACCTGGATCAATCACAAATTTTAAGAATTACAATTTTTTATTTGACTGGTTAGAAAAAATAATAGAAACAAATGAAGCAGTATTACTTTAACTTTAATATTTAACCCTGTGTGGACCTTACTTTCTTATATATGACTATTAGCTTATATTTGGACTGATCTGGACTTGGAAGAGGTTTTTATGACCACTAGTATAAACTATCATCGACAATCCAGGTAGAACATGGAAGGAAGTTCATTTGGAAATGAGTTGAAGATTTCAGTCACACCGTCAGAATTGAAACCGTCACGTATCGTTGGGACCAGAATGGTGGGAGTGGAGACTTTCGTCTGTCTCACGGCTGAAGGGTTGTACAAATCAAGCCCAAGTAATAACTCCCTCAGTAAGAGTCCTCCAATCAGATTCTCGGCGCGAGCTGGAGAAAATGATCCCGTCAGAGTTGAGAAGAAACGTTGGACAGAAACACTCAGAATGTCGTTACCGTTCCAGGAGGAGAGCCTGGAGTGACTCAACAGCACCGAACACGGCGCTCACCACAGAAGAACGAGGGCCAGCAAACATGAAAGCTTCTGCGAAGAGAGCGCTGACCTTTGAGATTAACAGGAAGGTTTAGTCGACGACACCTCGAGGAGTTAATCATCCACAGAAACGTGTTCTGAGAAATATTCCTCAAGGAATGGACTTTTACGTAGACGACATGATCCACCAGCTCCTTCAAGACCAACGTCCCAGTTTTTTTTCAAGATGCATTTTATTTGATATAAAATTCATTCACTTAGAGTAATTATAGATTTATTCTCAGGCGACACACAGAAGCTTTTCTCTGTGTGTCACTTTATTTGTATAGATTAGTTTAAATTCAATTATGAGGAAACATCTAAAGACCCAAAGACCAGTTCTACTCTCAACTAAGCTATTTTAGTGTTTTTCTTATACTTTGATATATTTTGCAGGCAAAGTAAACATTATCTGTGCTCTCCCATCAACAATAATAACTCTTACTATTTATACAGCAGTCGTCTAAATTAAGTTCCAAATCTTTCCAGAAAAATATCTGAAAAGGAAACAATCAACACAAAAACAGAGTTACATATAAAACAGGAGGGAGGGAGGGAGAGACTGAAAGAGAGAGAGAGCGTTAGGGAGGGAGAGAGACTGAAGGAGAGAGAGAGGGAGGGAGAGAGACTGAAGGAGAGAGAGAGCGAGAGGGAGGGAGAGAGACTGAAGGAGAGAGAGAAAGTGCGACAGAGTGGGAGAGAGACTGCAAGAGAGAGAGAAAGAGCGCCACAGGGAGGGAGACAGGGAGAGACTGAAAGAGAGAGGGCGACAGAGAGGGAGAGGGACTGAAAGAGAGAGAGAGAATGTGACAGAGAGGGAGAGAGACTGAAGGAGAGAGACACAGGGAGGGAGAGAGACTGAAGGAAAGAGAGAGTGCGACAGAGAGGGAGAGATACTGAAAGAGAGAGAGAGAATGTGACAGAGAGGGAGAGAGACTGAAGGGGAGAGAGAGAGAGCGACAGGGAGGGAGAGAGACTGAAGGAGAGAGAGAGAGTGTGACAGAGAGGGAGAGAGACTGAAAGAGAGAGAGAGAGAGAGCCACAGGGAAGGAGAGAGAGGGTGATGGATGAGGTTGGTTGTGGGAATGAAAAGCCGAGCAGAGAGGAGTGGAGGTTTTTTTGCAGGAGTAAGGAGGTCATTTGTCTCCTTTTAGGGAGAGTAGATTGGCAGTGATGTGATAATTGGTTAGTCGGATCCTGCAGAGCGTTTCAGTCCAGAGGAAGTCACTGCTAGAAAACATCAGAACCGTGTTTGGGTTTTTATGAATTTTATTTCTCTGAGCGAGAGAGAAGAAAAGAAATAGATCAAAAAGACAAACCAACAAACTCTCGATCCTCTGGAGCCACAGGACCTTTTAGCATCGACGCTAACATTTATAAACCTGACCACACGTACTGTGTGTGTGTGTGTGTGTGTGTGTGTGTGTGTGTGTGTGTGTGTTTCCTGTGCGTCATTAAACGATGTTGCCCCCCAGTCAGATTCTGTAGTGGACAAACTCACAGGAAGGAAAACTCCTGCCCGGTTCCTCTTCCTCTCTGATGCCGCTCTGCTCTCCTCCTCCCTCTTTATGTTCCCTAACCTCTCCTGTTCCCAGAGAACGTTCTTTCGTCCACCTGTTCTCTTCTCTCCGGCCAACTCCTCCACTGGTCTTGCAGATGCAGCGGAGTTAGAAGATCAGTGCAGCAGCGAGGAACGTTATAGTCGTATGTTCTCAGCCCCCATCTACTTTATTTATCACGTGTTCAACAGCACAGAGATGAATGAATGAGAGGAAGAGGAGAGGGGAGCCAATCAGAGATTATGGCTGAAAGGTTGAGGATGAGGAACAAAAGGAAGAAGGTTTCAAGCAGTGAATGAAATGATTCCAGCGCCGAGTAAATTTTTCAATGCAGGTCAGTTTCCTGCCAGAGTGCAGATCTGCATCTTCGACCTCATCCTCATCCTTATCCCCCGAGAACGACACATCGAGTCAACACTGTCGGCAGGGCTCTAACTATTTTAACACACTCAGTCACACACACACACACACACACACACGCTAACATACACAGACACACACACTCAGACACACACACAAAATTACAAACACAAACTTACACACATACACGCTCTCACACACATACTTGTTTTTCCTCTTGGTTGGGCCCAGTTTATCTTTGTCACTTCTTGGGACCCACCCTTTCCGGTGGTTCTACATTTCAGTAAAAAAATCAGGCAGTATAAAAAAAATTCTTTTTCACTAATTTCACTTGAATTTTATAGAATTCAAAAGGTTTCGTATTCGCGCTAGTTTTTTGGTCACTTTTGAGACTCGGTTTCTAGAGTTGGGTACCTGTGAGATCACACACACAAACACTCACACCCACAAACAACCACTCACACACACAGGTAAATTAACTCTCACACACTCACACACACACAAGCACTACTGGTATCTACTGGTAACTACTTGTATCTACTGGTATCTACTGGTATCCACTGTTATCTACTTGTATCTACTGGTATCTACTGGTATCTACTGGTATCCACTGGTATTTACCAGTGTGTACTGGTGTCTGTCTGACTAGCTAGTCTTTTCAGGTTCCTGGGATAAATGAACATTTAATCCGATAATCGTTCTCTTCAAAAACACATGAATCCACATTCATGTCAGAAGAACAACTTTTATCATTTACCACATTAAGAATCTGATCCCTGACGGATTAATGAGCAAAAAATTGTTTTACAACCTGTATCAAATGTGATTTCATTCAATATTTCCTTACTGAGAGATACGCTGTTTTCTCTCCTGAGGGCGTCTGAACTGCTGAGTAGGAATATCTCGTTCTCTGCAGGGCTCTGAACACAAAACATCCCGTCAAAGTATCCAGACTTTGAATAGAGAAGCTGAGAAAAAAACTGCAGGCAGCAGAAGATTTTAATTAAACCCGTAAAAAAAAAACAGTCACATCTGTTCTCAGCATCCAGCTCCTAGAATTTTCCATTTGAGTAAATAACCTCCCACGTTCCCGGTTCCACCTATAAACGCCGAGTTTTTCTGCGTGTGACAGCTGTAAACGGCCGAATGGGATTGTTTTGTGCAGCGAGGTAAACGTTCCGGTCAACTCCTGTGATGAGAACAATGAAATATTAATGAGAGTCTTGGGAAGGAAAGGTCACGCGTGGGACTCGAATAATAAGAAGGCTGGCAGGAAGTGCTGTGAACCTTGAAGAACAGCAGGATGTAGGAACAGTGAGCATGTCAGGAGGCATCATGTGACCTGCAGTCGTCTGCTGGAGAAGGTACAGGCTAATAACTGAAGACGGGACACAGGATAAACTCTGGTGCATTCATAAACACACGAGTTCAAAAATGATTCAAAACCATGTTGTAAATTATCCAGGTGTCACAGGAATAAGTATTATATGTTTGAGATCAGAGATTTAAAATGTAATTAAATGAGATGTTCAGCCAATATATATTATTTTTACAACAAATGTTAAAAATCCTCCTTACCTGTAACCTCACAAACACATGGAATCTTTTTTTTCAAAGTTTTGGCCTCAGCTAAGGCACCAGATTTTATGTTTCCAGTTTCCAAGCAGTTTTTTGCGGCTATTTTAAGTGTTCTTATTTTGAAGGTATGGAGTGGAAGTTGAGTTGTCTAGTGTGTTTTGAGTGTTTTATTTATTTATTTGTCTGCTTTGACGAGACAAATGAAGTAAAGGCGGTCCTCCTGGTGTTACGCTACATACCTGTGTGTTTTATTTTTTTGTAGTTTCAAAGTGAAAGTGTGTCAACAACCCTTGGCTACACAGACACAAAAATAAAACGCTTTAGCTAATCCATCCTAGCCGGTAAGCTTTTCATGGCTTCAGGCTAACGGCTAAGCTTTTTTGGATAATGCTTATATAAAATATATTATTTTAGTTCTCTCTGAAAGTAGCTTTCAGTGATCAGTCTCTCCTTTACCACCAGTGCGTCTCAGTCTAGCGCCTCACAGTGGTGGAGATCTGAAAAGGACATGTGGACATTTTCATTGGACCATGTAAATCATGTATTCTGGTTGCTGATTGGTTAGGGAGGACATCCTCCTTTGGAGCATTACTTCCTGTGTTTTGGCCAATGATAGAACAGCATAAAAAGGAAACACATTGAAATCCATTAAATCTGATCTGGTACATCCCTCCTCGAGAGGAAGAGGGATCTGTCCTCCTCTGTTCTCCACTTCACAAAGACTGCCTTTCATCTCGCTGAAGTGTCGCTGCAAAGCATCATCTCAATTTCAAAAATAGATATTTTTGTTTTTCAGCCAGGTTTTTCAACCAGCTTTTTTTTTCAACCAGTTCTTCTTTTGAAATTCTGATCTTCCTCTTGCCTCTCGGAAACTGAGGATGACCATCCTCCTCATCTGACCTGTAGTTCCCTTTTTTGAAAACATTCTCGATCCTAATTCGGACAGAAAATCATACGACACCTTCCCTTCCTCCTTGACATTGTAGCTGGACTACATTCACTTACTTCTTTTTCTCTCTGCACAGCTTCCCTTCCTCGCTCGTCTTCATCCCCTCGCCGGTGATTCTGTGCTTTGACCTTAAGTGAATACTATTTTCCCTGGATGAAGTTGATATTACAAGCCACTTCAAATAAAGCTATCTCATAATGCTGTCAGTGTGTGTGTGTGTTTGTGTGTGTGTGTGTGTGTATGTGTGTGTACCTGTGGGCGTGTATGTGTGTGTGCATATGTTCATATGTGTGTGTGTGTTTGTGAGACCTTTGGTATTCTACCACCCTCAGAATCAGAATCCTATTAAATTAATCTGAGGAGCTGAGCTCAGTATGCAGGAGGAGTAAGGAGGCTGCAGGAGATCTTATAGCCGTCGTCTACTGTTGCCGTTATCAGTGACCCTTTTTTTTTTTTCTCTCTCCCTCCATTCCTCCTCCTCTGCACTCACTTAAAGGAAGCAGAGGTAAGTCTATTTATTGTGATTGTGCCTGACGATACTTTTCTGGGACATGTTGCATTACCATTCAGGAGGACCCAGATGACGCCGTCTTTGTCTGACTATCTCTGAGGCGTTGTTGGCGAGCTGGAGAGGTGCTGCTCATTTAGATGCAGGTTGAGTTGCCGCTCAGCAACAATCTGGTTGCTTTGCATATTAAAAATGTTGCAGTAGTCGCTTCATAGATTTCACTATTTCCTGTAGAGATTCTGTAGATTATCAGTGTATAAAGTTTCATTAGTCAGTGAACATGAGAGATTTTCAGAAACATTAGACTCAGAAACCGGAAAATTAATCTTCACCGTCACATTTTATCAAAATGAAATGTAAATGGTCTTATTTTGAAACCCTTGACGTTGTTAACGGTTAACGGTGGTCATACAGTTGGTGGGTGTTTCGTCTTAGTCGGGGTTATTTTGGGATGGGGTTATCACCGCCACCGATGCTTCGTGGAAAGACAATAACTCTTATCCCACATTGACCTCAGTGTGAGGAAGAACTGGAGCAGTTTTTGGAAATCACACAGTCAGTTACATATTTCTGCCCCTAGGCTGAGCTGTATCTCCAAAATTACAGTTTTATGGGCCATAATTTGTTAAAGCGTTGGTCCGATTTAGTGCAAATGTATGTAATGAATCAACTGGAGGAGAACTATCTGGTATGCAAATTACTTTACTCTCGAAATTCATATTTTATTAACTTTTTCTTACCTAACTTCCTCATTGTTGGTCCGTCATGCACTGATAAAAAACTAGTTCTTACTCTGTCGTTCCCTACAGCAAAGGTATATCCCCAGAAACAACCCAAAGCCCTGCTCTAATACCCATTATATCCTCTAATAACCACCAATAACCCGTTTTAACCTCTGATAACCACTAATAACCCATTATAACCTCTAATAACCCGTTTTAACCTCTGATAACCACTAATAACCCATTATAACCTCTAATAACCCGTTTTAACCTCTGATAACCAATTGTACAAGCAACCCCCCTGATTTAACTCCTCAAATGAATTGTGATGTCACGTCAACAGTATCTTTTGTATGAAAAATAAAGCTCCACAAAGTGAGTAAAATAAGATATATGCTTTATATATCCCAATAAAATGTTCACAAATTATGGCCTGAACTTTTTTAGGGATAAATCTCCCCCTAGTGTCAGGAATAGACAACGATCTTCCAAAAAATCCATCCTAACAAAAAGTCTATGTAGTTATAAACTGATGAAACATGAATAGACAAAATCATCTTTTTGAGTGTGTATCAGGCGGAGGAAGAAGAATAAATAAGTGGTCTGACCTCGTCTCTGTCTGAGGTCAAGGAGTCTGAATCAGCTGGTCGACCTTCTCAACCTGCAGAACTTCTGCTCTTTTCAGACACAAACATTCCCTCTTCATGCTAGAGTGGCTCCGCTGGAAGGAGGTCATAGTGCAGGAGAAGGCTTCACAAGCCATGTTTTTAACCCTCTTTATGTTTAGTTGAGTTCATTTGAGTTTCTATTTCTTATTGAGAAATATGACTGAACCTGTTTTTAATCTGACCCAGTCTCATTATGTGTATTCTAAAAAGTAAGGAGCCGAGGATAGAGCCCTGGGGACCACCACCGGTCACCAGAGCCACTGAGGAGGAGCGATTAACTATTGCTGTTGAGAAAGTCCTGTTCTATAAGTTCCATAAGGAGGATTTAAAAGTAGAATAATAGCTTTTCTTTGAGCATAAAGATTTTTTTGATTCAACCAAAAATGGCTAAAAGTTTTATTAAAAAGATTGTTTTTGAAAAAAAACATTATTTATATACATTATTTATATATTTATATATATTATTATACCAAAAGGTCGAGCTACTCTAATTAAAACTGACTATTTTATCAGGAGATAAGAGTCTGACATTTTTACTGTTTAAATCATACGCAATTAAATAATTTGTCATTTTTGGTTCAATTTAGGAAAAAAACATTTTAAGATTTTTATAAATAAATAAAATATGAAAGAAATAATTTTTTCCGTATTGTTTTTTTTCTTTTATGAGGACGTTAAAGGGTTAAAGGTGAAGCGACTCTTCATCGTCTTTCTGCCAAATCAGCAAAAAAATTAATACTTTAGACCCCGGGTTCAATTTGTCCCTTTTAGGCTACTTTATGAGCAAGGGAAGAGGCCACGCCCCCTTGTAGAGATATGATTGAACTGTTTGATGTTTTAACGGAAACATTTGATGCATTTCCGCGACAGCAGAACAAATTCTGTCAGAAACAAAGCGAGCTCTTCGTTAAAGGACTTTAAAAATTCTCCTTGACGGTTCCCACAACATGATCCGTCCCCTCAAAGACACTCGTGTCCTCTTTTTTCAGCTTCTGCTCACAGAGACGTCATTAATCCTGTTTTTAAATTCAAAATTCAGTTTGGACAGAGTTTTTCTTGGTCTTTGTTCCGCGGCGTCTCAGCAAGGATCCATTTTCTCCCGCAATCACTAATTTTTACGAAACACAGGTAGAGAATAAGAAAAGAGCCGTAAAATGAGGACAGGATGTCTCCGTGGTGATTTTCAGTCTGTTCTCTCTCTCTCTCTCTCTCTCTTTCTCTCTCTCTCAGCGCTCAAGAATAATTCTGCCTTCGTCTCAGCGTGCCTCTATTCTTTCATAACCCACTTTCCTGTCTTGTGTTTCCACTCAGGATGACTACTTCAAAAGCTGGGTTCCCGCCAAGTCTCTAGACCAAGGTGAGTCCCGCTGTTCTTCTACCTGTGTGTGTGTGTATGTGTGTGTGTGTTTGTATTCATATCCAATCGAGTACCTCCATGTTGCTAAAGCGAGGGAATCGGATCAGTTTGAAGAGTCGCGGTTAAAACTACGATGATGAAACTGAAAGTAGGTCAGCCTCATCCAGAGAGGAAGGTGATGAAGAAGAAGAGGAGGCATCGTCCAAGACCTTAGGTTTAATCCAGAGAGCATGTTTAGTTGGAACTCTGAGTTTGTTAAGCCTGAGACGAGGTAAGACTCTGAGGTAGTTACTACGGTAACTTACACTGTGAAGCTAACCTGCTGGCTAGCAGGTTTAGCTGAACAAAGCCTGAGTTTGTTCCTGACTTCTTCTGAGCCTGAGCAGAGGTGTCGGACATGACGGTCAGCAGGTATGACCTTCAGCAGAGGACAGGTTTAGTGGAGATGAGACCCTCAGAATGATGAGACCCTAAGTACAGGAGGTTTATTGGTTGTTGAGTCTGGATCTGGTTTCTGGAACATCAGTCCAGATTTCAGGGGTCCGAAGATGTGATGTGACAGGTGGGCGGGGTCAGCTTGTATGGTGGAGGGGTTTGTGTTAAAGGTCAGAGGTTGAGGGGAGAAAGGCACCAAAGATCGTCTGGTGGAACCGGCGATCGGACTTTCTACAGATTCCATGGAATCATTTATCTTATCGTCAGCAATGAGAGAGGAGACGGACAGACAGTATCAAAGATATCCAGCTTTGACAGCTGTCAATCAGTCTGACTCAGCATCAGCTGAAGAGAGAGGTGAATGATGGGAGATCTTCATCATCATGACGGCGTTCAGGGACACCGAGTGGCGAGGACATTTCCGTATCAGTATGGCGCCCTTTTCCCGGATGTGTCACGTATTTGAACTGTTGATGAGACCAGAGGAAACAACAGAACCAGAACCAGAACCAGCTCCGTTACTGTGGAGAATATCACTGGTTTTAAGCTTTTATTCTTTAAAGCATGTTTGGTAAAACATCACAATCGACACACACAGACACACACACACTCTCACACACACACAGTTACACTAACACAGACACACACGTACACACACACACAGTTACACACCCACTCACACACACACACACACACAGCTCTCTGAACAGAACTTTGAATCCCTCTACCACAGACCGTGTTCTGGGTTCTGGCGCTGGTTGTGCGTATGTAGCACAGTTACAGTAGGTCTTCAGGGAGAGGTTCTGTGAGCCGCTTTATTTGGGCCAGCTCCACATGGATACCGAGCCTAACGAGAACAGCCGTGCCTCGCTGCATCAGAATCTACTTTCTCTGCGAGGACCGGTGACAAAAGTAAACAGAGCTTTATTCTGCCACCCGGGGGGTGAACCCAGAAGGAGTCGATGAGCAGCACCTTGGTTTGGGTTCTGAAACAATGAAGGGCTGAAGCTACTGGTTCCAGTGGAAGACAACCTCTATTCTAATTATGTTCATCTAACCCTTCATTCCACTCCATGACTGGAAACGTCTGCCGAACATCTCAGCCGGATCAGACCATCAGACGGGACCGCCATCAAATCAGCTGGTTCTGATTTGGTAGAGGGAGTATGGGCTGACTTTAACAGGAACTGTGGACCTCTTCAGGGACCGGCAGGGGTTCAGTCCTAGAAGTTAAAGATTAGGTATGAGTTAGGGTTAAGGGTTGAGGTTGAGGTTTAGGTTTAGGTTAATATGAACATCCCTAATCGTCCGACAAACCCAGGAAGAATATCTGTTGACCTTCTTTCCCGTCTTTTTTCGCCTTCATATGATCCCCTGTGTCGATGTGATTGACAGCATGATTGTGGGCGGACCTCTGACTGGTCCTCAGACAGGAGACAGCTGTGTCCTCCTGCAGGGACACATTCAAGTCCGACGCTTTCAGCCAATTACCCTTTTTTATGGCGAGCATAAAAACATTTTTCTCCATCTTTTTTTCTCAACTCCTTGACCGCAGAAACGCAATTTATCCGTGTTACGACTTCTCCCCGGCTGCACTTGTGTCTTCATCAGCCAGCGCCACCTCGGCAAACACCCATCTGGGAGTAATGGACCGCACCACAATTAGACAAGGAATAAATAATGGAAGTTAATCCGACACTCTTCTCCGCCTCGGGAACATTTCCCGTCGTCACGATTCCCTCCTGCTGCGTTTTCATCTTCCTGCTGCCTCCAGCGTCACACTTTTCAAATCCACGAACGGTCCGGTGTATGACGGGACCCCCATCGCTGCCACCGCCGCCGCCGCCGCCGCCGCAGATCCTTTGTGTTAACGAGATAACTCAAAAACTATTTCACGGATTTAGTTCAACTTTCATGCATTTCAATCGACTGAAGAACAAAATCACATTTTACTCTAATAGTTCATTTTTTACTCACTAGGGGAACTTTTGTCCGAAAAACACATAATAAACTATTTCATGGATCAACTTCAAACTTAAACAAGATTGTTTTTGTGGAAGGTCTGTAGGATATTTTCTGACACTAGGGGGAGCTTTATCTCTAAAACGTTTTCATTGTTCCATTTTTTCCTGGGACCATATATATATATATATATATATATATATGTTTGTATTTGGGAGCGTGTTCTGGATATAAACACCTCACACACACACACATATATATATATATATATATATATATATATATGTGTGTGTGTGTATTGGGAGCGTGTTCTGAATAACTCATAAAGTCAGTTTCCTGTGGAGGTGAACTTCTCCGTCCCTTTTTGCTCCTGCAGGTAATTTACAAAACCAGCAGAATGTAATTTATGCCGTTTTCCACCAAATATATTCCTGCCGTCAGCTGACCCGTCTCTGCTGTCCTTCCTCCTGCCTCCTCTTCAAACACTGATTCTGTTCACGCTGGAGTCTCTCCCTCTTCCTCTCTCTTCATCTATTCCATGGCTTCAGACTGAGTCCATCAGATGGACGTAAGTTAATGAGAACGACGACGGGGGGCCGCAAATCCACAAACGACATGAACACACTCAGACACGACACCCGAGAACTTGTTGTTTGTCCTTTTCTCACGGATTTGATTCATGTTTAAGGAGGTTTGCTTTTCATGGTCACAGTCCCCCGCTGCAATCGTCTTCTTCTTTATCTCTGTTCTGTCATCGTCTTCTTCTTTATCTCTGTTCTGTCATCGTCTTCTTCTTTATCTCTGTTCTTTCATCATCTTCTTCTTTATCTTTGTTCTGTCATTGTCTGCTTCTTTATCTCTGTTCTCTCATTGTCTTCTTCTTTATCTGTTCTGTCATAGTCTTCTTCTTTATCTCTGTTATTTCATCATCTTCTTCTTTATCTCTGTTCTGTCATCGTCTTCTTCTTTATCTCTGTTCTTATACTCTCTCTCTCTCTATGTATATATTAGGTATATATTTGATTAACGGCGGGTTGGCTGTGGTTGAGGAGGTGAAGGGGTTCATCAGAATCAGAAGGTCGGGGGTTGGAGGAGTAACTCCTCTCAGTCAGCTGATTAGGAGAAAAGCTCTTAAAGGACGTGAATTACAGACTTGGACAAATGTCTTGATTAAGTCGACACGACTGCAGGTCCATCAGCAGAGACTCAACGAAGGCGAGAGTTTAGAAGCTGAACGTCTCTGGCGCTCCGGCTCGGCGGGGGGTTTTCATCAAGGAGTGCAACATGTTCTGAGTGGAACCAGAACAATGCTGCACTTATTGGAAGGTCCGCGGGTCCATCCTCAGCAGGTGGAGTCTCCATGTTTAGAGTCCTCCTGTAGCTCTGGAGGTGGAGTGGGCGTCGTCCAATCAGAAGATCAGCAGCACAGTCCTGGACCGCCCTGCACACCGTGTCTTTGAGCAAGACTTCCTCTTCCTCTTTTTCTTCTTCTTTGAGCTGTTACCTTTACAGCGGATCTGCTTTCACCTTCCCCTGTCCTCTGCATCTTCCCCTGTCGCAACGTCCAACTGGATGTCCTCTTTCACCAAATCCAATGTTTAATCATCACCTAGTCATACAAGTACAAGGGAGCCACAGTTCCAGGGTCTTGCTCCAGGACCTGGGGCGAGTAGCGTAAGATACTAGGACAACTGTTCTACCTGCTCAGCTAGGCTCTGCCCCCCGCCACCCCCTCAGACACCTCCTCTTTTGTCCCAACTGCCCCAAATAAACTGGGATCCAGAATCTCGTTCAAGGACCAAATTCCTCTGGCCTGGCAGCTCAATCGTCAGCATCTGTCTCCAGCATCCGTCTCCAGCATCCGTCCCCAGCATCCATCTACAGCGTTGGCCGTCTGATGCTCTTCTTCATCTGGGTCCAGGCATCATTTCCCGCCTGGATCCAGATGAGATGTTCGGAGACCTCGGACCATCAGCAGAGAGAGGAGCAGGCAGAAGCAGCCGATTTCAGTTGTTCGATCTGTAAGACCGACGCAGAACCGGAGCTCGGACTGCAGGGTTGTTGTGAACGAGCCCTAAATATTTGTGACACATCGTCCTGAAACGTCAGCCACAGCTTCATTATCAGCGCCGGTCCAGACCAGCACTGGAGACCAAAACCGGCACTCGGAATAAAACAACAGGACAAAGCCAGAGAAAAGACGATAAAAGTTTGTCGTTGCCTCGGGAATGGAACCAAAGTGGTTTGTGAGGCACTGTGATTTGTGAGCACCAGAATCCGGAAGCATCGCTTTGGAAATCCGTAGCGTCCAATCCGAGCCTGATGAGGCGTGATGTTGTGTTTCAGCAGCAGAGCGTCCCTCGCCGTTATTTATCTCATTCATCGTGTCAAACGTTTCTCTTAACGTTCTTCCCATTTTCGCGTTGGTCCGCCTTTAATTTCCCACAACTCTGCCGCAGCTTCTTCATAATGGACCCTCATGTGACCGTCTGATCGGCGCCGCCAGCAGCTGAGGGACTGCACTTACAACAGAGAGAACAACCAGCAGCACCAGAACCTCGGGTCTGTGGATCAAACGGAGAGTGGGAAGACATATCTCATTTAGAATAATGTACTGAAGCCTCGTGGCCGACTCTCCCGGCGTTCCTTAAACATTGTTTACCTCTCTGACTTAAACGGCTTGTTGGCGTCGTCATAAATAGTGACGACCCCTCGGCCCTGTTCTTATCTCGCTTCCCTCAGGGGGTTTGAACGCTGGCGGTCTCATCACGGGCTGGACCCACATGTAGACTACCGGCTGTATTGATTTCACACACATGATCAGCGCCGGCTGGAGGACGGAGGCGTCGCACCTGGAGGATTGTTCATCTAATGAGCTGCAAACAAATCACATCAGCGACGCAGGATCGTCTCTGCGCCCGGCGCCGGCGAGGAGTCAGCCAGTAAAGAGCACCCGTGAGAAATGTTGGCTAATAAAGGGTAAATGTTGGCAGATGGAGAAGCCTGAGTTGTTACTGGCTCGCATCTTCGGTCCACAGAGGCAGAGCCGGCACCGGAAAGCCACTGCAAGCAGAATGAAGCTGTGAATCAATGCGAGGATTCTGCTGAGCGGGCACTTTTCAAGAGGAGGGACACAATAGCTGATCGCAGGCGAGGCAAAGTGTTTGGACCTGTGAGCACCGATGTTCTGCTTCGCAGTGAATTCAGGCTTCAGTGAAGGAGCCAGCTGTAGTTTGGAATAAATAAAATTGAAAGCAGGTGAGCAGAGATCCTAACAAAAGCCCGTGAATTATGAGGTGGCGATGGCTGCGGCGGCGGAGGCGACGTGTCGTCATGATGGAGGGAGGAAGAGGGAGATACTGAGACCCAGATAGGAACCGGATAAGAAAGTATTCTAATGCCCAGGGTTCTAGAAAGTCGTATCAGAAGCAACTGGACTTTCTCCCTTCCTGAGTTCTGACTGGTGTTCAGTCCGGTTCTTGACCCTCAGTGGGGCGTTTGGTACCTTATAGATCCTTCATGGTCTTCACCAAACACAACATCCTGGTTCTCTTCAACCCAGAACCACCCTCAGTCAGACATTGGTTGCAACTTAGAACGAAACCTACAAACCCAGACAGTCCAATACGGCGAGGATGCACAGATCTCAAGAACCAGAACCAGAATATGGCCGATGCCGCCAAACAAATGCCTTTCTGGGGGTTTTAACCTGCTCGACTTCCCCTATGATCTGTCAGTCATAGGGGAAATCTTCGTCTATTATAGGCTCCAGTTATAGGCGTGGCAAAATGGTTCCACAGCGCCACCTAGAACAACAGGCCCAGGACCCGGTTTCACCTAGAGTTTTGAAATTTGAGTTTATCAGCTCAGGATCCAGCAGAAGATCTCTGAGAGCAAAGACCTAAATTTAACAGGAAGTCAGCCATTTTTTGTTTTATATGCGGTTTTCAGGGTTTTTTGGCTTTTGTGGAGATTTTTGTAATTTATCTCCTCCTAGAGGAGATGTGTTTGATGGAACTCTTCCTAGGGATTTGATCCAATCAACATGAAATATGGTCAAAATGATCTCCAAGCACTGAGCAAGAAAAGGTATCAAATATTTTCTCTTAACTTGAAAGGCGTGGCCATGGCGGCAAGCAACTCGCCATTATGCTGATGTTGACAAAACAACGCTTTCCATTGGCCAAAATGTCCCAAACTTCCCATGTTGGATCAAAGTCCCGCCCTGAAGATGCCCCTGTGACAATGTGACGTTACAGCGACAGCTCCACCTGCTGGCAACAGGAGGTGAGCCTCAGTTAACAATCATCATTTGAGGTATGAGAGATTTATGCTGTGGTGCCCTCATGCAGTAAAGGTATGAGTGATGTGTTGTGTGTGTGTGAATCTGTGTATCTGTTCGTGTGTATGTGTGTATCTGTGTGTATCTGTGTGGGTGTGTATCTGTGTGTATGTGTGTATCTGTGTGTGTATCTGTGTGTGTGTGTATCTGTGTATCTGTGTGAGTTTGTGTGTGTGTGTGTGTGTGTGTGTGTATCTGTGTGTGTGTGTATCTGTGTGTGTGTGTATCTGTGTGTATCTGTGTGTGTGTGTGTGTGTGTATCTGTGTGTGGGTTTGTGTATCTGTGTGTGTGTATCTGTGTGTGTGTATCTGTGTGTGTGTGTGTGTGTATGTATCTGTGTGTGGGTTTGTGTATCTGTGTGTATCTGTGTGTGTGTATCTGTGTGTATCTGTGTGTATCTGTGTGTGTGTGTGCGTGTGTGTGTGTGTGTGTGTGTGTGTATCTGTGTGTGTGTGTGTATCTGTGTGTGTGTGTGTGTGTGTGTGTGTGTGTGTGTGTGTGTGTGTGTGTGTGTGTGTGTGTGTGTGTGTGTGTGTGTGTGTGTGTGTGTGTGTGTGTGTATCTGTGTGTGTTTGTGTGGGTTGATGAAGCTGCAGTCATTATTTCTTTCAGACTGAACGGATGTTTGAGTCACTTTGACGAGGGACTCCACAAACGTCGCTCTGGAGATCAGAGGTTATTCCATAAACACACTCTAGTTCTGGATGGTACCGATGAAAACAACAATTTAATGTCAGAGGAGACTCTGACTGATTATTTTCCAGGGATCCTAGATTCTTCCTCAAACGTCTGAGCAGAACGAACATGAGATGATTTTCTTAAAGGAGCAGTCCGTGGAATTTAGAGGGTAGATCCAGCCTGGAGACAACCAGATGATGATGGCACACATCTCAGTCAACAGAACCTCTAGTTTAACAGAACCTCTGGTTTGACAGAACCTCTGGTTTAACAGAACATCTGGTTTTCCAGAACCTCTGGTTTAAGGACAGAACCGACATCAGAACCTCCTGGGACTTTAATCAACTCATGTTGGATCTCTCGGTTCTCCCTGACGAGTTTAAGAACTTTAAGCGCAGCATTATTGACATGTTGACAAATAACGTCTTCATGAACTTCCTGTTTGTCCTTAAATGATTTTTGTGTCCTTTGAAGTCGACTTCAAAGACTGTTCGATAATTGGATTTCATAATGTTCATTTCAATTAACCCAGCTGGAAGAACAAAACATTGTGTGTGTGTGTGTGTGTGTGTGTGTGTTCATGTGTGTGTGTGTGTGTGTGTGTTCATGTGTATGTGTCTTTGTGTATATATATGTGTGTTCATGTGTGTGTGTGTTTGTGTGTGTGTGTTTGTGTGTGTGTTCATGTGTGTATTGTGTATGTGTGTGTGTTTGTGTGTGTGTTTGTGTGTGTGTGTGGTCGGTAGGTGTATTTGTATTGATGTGTGTAGTTGTGTGTATATTGACGGTTTGGCACTGATGAATATTCCGATTTTAAGCAGCAGTCAATAGCGCCTCTTCTCTCTGGATATTTTCTCCCACAATCCTCTCTGGTTGCGTCCCTCAGTCTGTTCATGGTCTCGTTCCTCGGCGACATCCTCAATAATACGATCAGCTGGTTTTACCAATAATTCATTTTCTGCATGATGAATCCGTTCTATGAAAGCCTCCTTCTTCATCAGTCATCCTCAGACCCTCAGACCCCCAGACCCCCAGAACCCACAGACCCTCAGACCCTCACACCTTCAGACCCTCGGACCCTTAAACCCTCAATGTAAGACGTTGGGCCTACGGGCACCGCCAGAACACGTAATCTGGACCGCAATCATCACCACGACACCAGCAACCATCTACATCAAACAGTATCAACAGGTATTTAAGATTGGACCTAAGACTCAGACAGAACACCGGTTCCTTTCAGCTCCATCAATTATGCCTTTTCCCTTTGTATGGAGGTCCTATTTCTCACCCACCAATGAAGCTCTAGAGCAACTTTAGTGAGTTTGTTTTGGTCGGAGATCATTTCCTGTTTACATAGAGGCCCATATATCAACCGCCCCTGGACCTGGACTTGGACCTGGACCTGGACCTGGATCTGGACCTGGACCAGGACCTGGACCTGGATCTGGACCTGGACCAGGACCTGGACCTGGACCTGGACCATGGCTCCATCACTGTGCTGCCATCTAGAACCCACCTGTTTCTGTTCATCCATTTATTCAGATTGAATTTTTCCCTTAAAGTAAGAATACTGTAAATAAAAATCTCCTTTATCCAGCTGGAATAACGTCTGATGTGGTTTCAGCATTTATCTCACGTACGCCTTGAGGAACCCTCGCCAGTACACGAACAAGTATCTGAGAAATCCTGTCACAGATCCTCGTCTTCCTCCCCGGTCTTTTCTTCTTCATCACTTTCAGTCTCAGAGCTCCTCATCTTCAGAGTCCCTCCGTTAAGTGGCTTCATAAGACTTATTTAACATTTCACAGGCAGACATGAAGCTTTCACACTTCATTAGCCGCCGTCTTATCAGCAGCAGACAACCCCGTTCATTTACATAAATCAATAGGCGGTGGAAGTAAACGCGTGGTTCGGAGTTCTCCTCGCCACTTTGGAATGAATGGATCTGTAATACGCCGCGTCGCTTACGAATATTTATTGACCTCTCCTCCCGCCGATGAGAATAAAGTCATACTTAAGATTAGGGAGAAGGGGAGGCGACTGAGAGGAGACGAGAGCGTCGTATCGACGGGAGCGGCTGCCGCAGTGCTGCTGCGTCTCCATTGACTGGCGGCTTTATCCGCCGCCGATGCTTCGCTCGGGCTTTAAATAGAGGGATAGAACTCCTTCACCCCGCGTTCCTCCGCTCGCCTCCTTTTACTGCCTCCGCCCTCCTTCTTCTGTCATTTCCTCCTCTTATTTCCTCTTCACCGGTTTGAAGAAATAAGCTACTGTAAAACAAATAACGGCAATTAACGGCAGCTAGCAGCCATGAAGTTACTGTAAAATGTATTATAATAACAAACTGGCAGCAAAAATCCCCAAAAGTTACTGTAAAATAAATCACATTTTTACAATTTCTATGTTCAAGTGTGTGTGTGTGTGTGTGCGTGTGTGTTTGTGTGTCTATGTGTGTATATGTGTGTGTGTGTATATATGTGTGTGTGTGTGTCTGTGTGTGTGTGCGTGTGTGTTTGTGTGTGTGTTGTCTGTGTGTGTGTTTGTGTGTGTGTTGTCTGTGTGTGTGTGTGTATATGTGTGTGTGTGTGTGTGTGTGTCTGTGTGTGTGTGTATGTATATATGTGGGTGTGTGTCTGTGTGTTTGTGTGTGTGTGTGTTTGTGTGTCTGTGTGTTGTCTATGTGTGTGTGTGTGTGTATATGTGTGTGTGTATATGTGTGTGTATGTGTGTGTGTGTGTTTGTGTGTGCGTGTGTGTGCGTGTGTGTGTGTGTGTGTCTGTGTATGTATATGTGTGTGTGTGTGTGCGTGTGTGTTTGTGTGTGTGTGTGTGTGTGTGTGTGTGTGTGTGTGTGTGTGTGTGTGTGTGTGTGTGTGTGTGTGTGTGTGTGTGTGTGTGTGTGTGTGTGTGTGTGTGTGTCCGTCTGAGACCAGAGGTCACGGTTTCCTCCCAAATTGTCTTCCACTCTGCTGTTAACCAGAAACGAGTTTATTTTCTTCCTGATCCTCCTCTTCCTCTCCCTCACCTCTCATTTCCTGGCCGTGATGAAGTCATTTTGTGGTAAAGAGGAATCGGATGGGTTTCATGGATGGCGGTGAGGACGGGCCTGAGTGAGCAGGTGATAGAACCAGACAGCTCACATGAGGAAGGTTGAGATGTTTCCTTCAGTCTGAGGAGCAGCAGAGGACAAACACCATGCTTCGTCTTCATCTTCATCTTCTTTCTGGGGTGACGTTTACTGATTGTGAGAAACATGTTTGACGCTCAGCCTTGACAGAAGAGAGAACTGGGATCCCTCTCACCTGAGAGGATAGACAAACTTCACCTGTGTCTGATGGATCAGGTTCTGCTCAGAGTCTGAGAGGATCACTCCAGAATCACAAGAACACCGGCGCCGCTCAGACGCTCCGACCGGTTCGTTGCTGATAAAGCGCGGCGTGAGACCGGGTCAGGATCCAGCTGATGAACACAACAGACACCAGCTGGGTCTCAGACACGACCCATTAGGCATCTAATGGAGACCAGAACCTCTCTGCTCATGACGTCAGCAGCAACACTTCCACCGTCATTTTCTTCGCTGCTCCTCAAACTGATGAACACGAGAGTTTGTTTGTAGTGGTGAGAGCGAGACGTACAGAGGAGGTCAGAAGGAGCTGATGGAGAAGGTCAGAGTTCAGGCTGTTACACTCAGTCCTCCTGTAGAGACGGGTCCGTGGGACCGGAACCCATCAAGCCCTCACAGACCGATCGGTCCGGTTCAGACATTGAATGAATGATGTTCCAAACAGACCAGAACAACGTTCTGAACCACGACCTCTGGAGCTGGAGGTCTCGGTACTCGTTGGATCTCAGGCTTCCTCCTCTCCATCCATGAAGCAGGACTCAAACCTTCTCCTCCTCTCCATCTCCCTCAGCTCCAGACCTCCTCCTCCCATTAACCACAATCTGGAGCCAACATTGTAGTTTGGACCAGGTCCCTTCTAAAATGTATTATACTGACAATACTTTCAGCCACAGTCTCGGTCCAGAACCTATGGATCTTCTGTTCTCCATCAAGTTCTCCTCAGCTCCGTTCATCAGATGAATCAACGACAGATGAATCAACGACAGATGAATCCTCTCGTGGATCCGGTCCGGGTCTTCTGTCCATCCCAGAGCTAAAAACCTTTAATGTCCGTCTCCAAAAAAAACATATTTCTCTCCATATTTCATGTCTTTACGACTTTTACGACTTTGATATCTTAGAAATCTTAATTTACCATCAAATAACGAAATCGTTTGGTCAAGAATGTTTTTTAACAGTAAAAGAAAAAAAAGGAAATCTGATTTATAAAATTATTTTCAGGAGCGAATTTGGATAAACTTTTAAGTAAAACATGTTTCATTAGACAATTTTAATGTTTATATATAGTTATATAATTCTATTTAGTTACTCCTCGCAGGCTTTTTTTCTTAAATCAGAAACACGGCTTTGATTCGGCCCCTTTGACCCGTGGTGCCGTCCAGGGCTCTGTTCTCGGCCCCCTGCTCTTTGTCATATACATTCTGTCACTGGGTCACATGATAAACATTCCGTTCACGTTTTACCATGTGAGACTCAAACCAAAACTTCCCATAATTTCTGCCTGCTTTCACAACCTCACATCTCGGTTCTGATGGTTTGGACCGAGGAAAACTCCGTGTTTACTTCACACCTTCAGACGGAGACACCTTTGGAGAAACCGGGGGGGAACAGCCTGATGTTTCCTCTGACCTCAGCAGAACATTCTGGAGAACAGAGGTTTCATTTTACCCCTCATCTCCGCCCACAGGTCCAGACTCCATCAAGGACCCGTGTCTGAAGGTCCGCTGTCCTCCTCACAAGCTGTGTGTCAGCCAGGACCTCCAGACGGCCGTCTGCACCGACCGAAAGCTGCCGGCCCACAGGTGAGGACCGACACCTCAGCTTTAACCAACCACTTAATGTTCATCCTGGTTTCTTTCTTGATCAAACCTCCAAACGTCTGAGATGTTCACTCAAAACTCTTTGATCAGATGTATTTATTCCTCTTCTGTAGATGTCAAAGGTCAGACTCTTCCTCCTTCTTCCTCTTTCAGCGTCAAACCCAGGAAAGGAAGTGCAGGCCACAACCACAAGCTTGAAGCAGGTGCTCATGGGAAATGTAGGATCTGCTCAGCAATCCAGTCAAGTCCTGTGTGTGGGTCTGATGGACACACCTACTCCTCCAAGGTCAGGTTCATACCCACTCCACCCACTGAGGGTTCATACCCACTCCAACCACTGAGGGTTCATACCCACTCCACCCACTGAGGATTCATACCCACTCCACCCACTGAGGGTTCATACCCACTCCACCCACTGTGGGTTCATACCCACTCCACCCACTGAGGGTTCATACACACTCCACCCGCTGAGGATTCATACTCTCGCTAGCTTTAGCCACCTTGCTCTCTTGCTAGCTTTAGCCACCATGCTCTCTCGCTAGCTTTAGCCAACCTGCTCTCTTGCTAGCCTTAGCCACTCTGCGCTCTTATTAGTGTTAGCCGCTCTCGCTAGCTTTAGCTGCTCTAAGCTTTAGTCGCTCTGCGCTCTCGCTACCTTTAGCCACCCTGCGCTCTCACTACCTTTAGCCACTCTGCGGTCTCGCTACCTTTAGCCACTCTGCTAGCTTTATACGCTCTCTGCTCTTGCTAGCTCTAGCCAATGGCAGAGCGTTTGAAGGTACCACTTTCAGAATAAGTTGTTTTGTTGCTTCGCTTTCATGCAGCGACGGCGTCCATCAGAGGTTTGACTGAAACACGTCGACATGATTGTCGGACTCTGAGTCTTGAAGACGTCGTAACGTCTTAGAAAAACCAGCTCCTTTTCGGACTCAGAGTTCTGATGTCCGAGTGTGAACGCGGTCACTTCTGGCGTAGATCCCACGGCCGGATCAGAGAGTTTGTCCCGGCGGTATCGGCGGAGCGGGGAGTTCTGAGCTTTCTGGACTCCTGCACTCAGTTAATTGCAGCGTTTCGGTCGGGTTCATCCGTAAACCTGAGGAGACAGAATCAATAGGCTGCTCAGCTGCATTCATGATTTCTTTACTGAGCAGCTCTTTGGTCCAACCCAACATCAGACCTGCAGGACATCCAGACAGCTGGGGATTAGGTTCTAGTCGGGTTCTGAGCAGGTTAAAGACCAGCCCAGAATCAGACAGAAACGTCACGTCGCTGCTCCTCTTAAAGGAGCAGTCTCCAAAAATGTTGGGTGTCTCTGGGAAGAAATGGAATGTAGTATCAATAATTATCTTTTATTAAGATTTTATTATTTATTTTATCATCTTTTATTTAATGTTTTTACCTTAAAGAGGCAGAAAGACGTTCATGAATCCTAAAAGATCCTGAACTCATAAGACGGAAAGTGTGAATGAAGGAAGAAGAACTGGAGAAGTTTTATTATGTATGGATTCAGATTAAAGTCCAATATAACATAATATATTATATTATATATATAATATTATTATTATAATATAATAATATATAGAACTCAGGGCTGGAACACAGACTCTGGTGGATTTGGGAGCATCATCTTCGGACTCATCTCTCTCTTCACCATCAGTACTGCTGATGCTGCACAGAACCTCCTGAGCCTCTCACGGTCCATTTCCCCAACCCTCCAGAACAAGGAGCCCAACCCCCGGGTTCGAGGCGGTGTCGAGGTCTGACCTCCACCCTCCTGTCGGCCTCAGTGTAAAACTCTAACGAAATGTCTCAAAGACGTTGTTGACACACATGAAAAGTTTCTGGGCCGGTACCGGAGGATGGGTTTCTCTCTATCTCCCTCTCCTTCCTTCCCCAGACAGATAATTTAATTTGCCGAGAACCGGGCCGACAGCCGTTCCCGCGTCCACAAACTCCACGAAGCTGCGTTAGCAGCCCCATCAGAGAAGTGACAGGCAGAAAATGATAGATGGGAATCAGAGCCGGGTAAATGAAAGAGCTGGCAGGATAAGACTAACGCCTGGCTCCGGATATTTTCTGCTCCCAGCCTGAGAAAAACATCGCCGTCGTCTGGAGGAGAGAATCTACATAACTCGTTCACTTTTCATTATTCTTCCTGGAAGGATCCTATAATTGGATTTTGTCTCCCTAACTAGAACAATTTTTTACACCTCACTTGCTTGAAATGAGATTTTTACTGTTAAATTACTTTCTGAAGGAGTCCGTCTTGATTTTTTCTTTTTCTCTTTTTCATTGCGGCGTGTTTTCATCGCGTGGAATAATAGAATGTCACTGAGCATCTCGGCGCGTCTCCGAAGGACGTGGACGTTGGTGCAAACATAAATACCTTGAAATCATCTCACACCATTCGTACATCATTTCTGCTGCGTGATTCCGTTTCTAAGTGCAGCAGTAGAATCATTAGTGGTCGTATCAGTATCATATCGTAATCCATGTTTTTACGGGTCGTGTTTTTACAGTGTAAGTTGGAGTTTCAGAGCTGCCTGACTGGGAAGACGATCTCCATTAAGTGTGACGGACCGTGTCCCTGTTTGCCGCTGCAGCAGCTCAGTAAACCTCAGAAGGTGGTGACGGCTGGTGAGTACCGTCGCTCTCTCTTCTTACGAGGCTTCGTTCGTGTGTTCTGAGTTTGTGACTCCTTAAATTCAGACTAAAAACAAAAGCAGGATCTGTTAAACCTGTTCTTGCCCACAATTCTAGAATCCGGCTTCTACGTAGATTATGCTTACATTTTTTTTTTAATTCTGCAAAACGCTAGATTTAATAAAAACATTTATTTATTTCGCAGCCAAAGGTTGTAGCATGAATCTCCCTCTAGTGGACACAGGTGGTATTTAGCAGGTACAATCTGTCGATGGGGATAAAATCCCATTTTGGGTCTGTTTGCTCTACTTTGTGGTATTTCTAATAAATACTAAAATAATGATGTCAGAGCCTTTGATCTAAAAACATCAGAGGAGAGAAATATTACTCACACATAGAAACAGATTACTCACACAGATTACTCACACATAGTAACAGACTACTCACACATAGTAACAGATTACTCACACATAGTAACAGATTACTCACATAGGAACAGATTACTCACACATAGTAACAGAATAGTCACACATAGTAACAGATTACTCACACATAGTAACAGATTACTCACATATAGCAATAGATTACTCAAACATAGAAACAGATTACTCACACATAGTAACAGATTACTCACACATAGTAACAGATTACTCAAACATAGAAACAGATTACTCAAACATAGAAACAGATTACTCACACAAAGTAACAGATTACTAACACATAGAAACAGATTACTCACACATAGTAACAGATTACTCAAACATAGAAACAGATTACTCACACAGAGTAACAGATTACTCACACAGAGTAACAGATTACCCAAACACAGTAACAGATTACTCACACAGAGTAACAGATTACTCAAACAGAGTAACTGGTGTAATGTTAGTGACACTGAAGATAAATGATTTTTGTAAGAAGACAGCTGGACAGAGGGACGATCGTACGTACAGACAGGATGTTTATCTGTCTTCCAGCCGTTTTCAGCTTCCTGTGGATTCTTCATAAACACCGCTATGACTCCTCTCACAGATAAGACCCCACATTCTCCTTTACTCCCACCCCTCTCCCCCCGTCCTCTGACAGCAGAAGGGAGCGGTGAAGGAGGGGGAGTCTGAGTCTTATTGTTTGTCACCAAAATGGGATTTCAGTAGATGGATGAAACGATTCTGGTGGAGAAATGCAATCTTAAGGAAAGCAGCAGAGAAAAGGATGGATTGTTATCATTATAGCTTTCCTTCGCTCATAGGGGGGGAGTCAGGGGGGGTTATTTATCTGTCGATCTATCCTATATCTGTCTGTCTGTCTGTCTGTCTGTCTGCAGACAGAGCAGTGCAGGAAGTCCTTGAGACTCCTGATGTCCATCAGGAACGTTATTAACGCTGATTTTGGTTTTTATCTCTCACACGTTCATTAATGGTTGAATAATTCAGGAGACAGATGGATGATGGTGTAACTTTTACAAACCTGAATGAGTCATTCTCTTTCATGTCTGCCTCATAAAAACTACAATTATTCGCTTTGCTGAGACGAAGAACAACCAGAGCTGAGTTTGTGCAAAGAGGAGGAAATGCTAGATGTAGGAAGGAATCCTCTTAAGTGTCTTTGGGTGTGTGTGTGTGTGTGTGTGTGTGTGTGTGTGTGTGTGTGTGTGTGTGTGTGTGTGTGTGTGTGTGTGTGTGTGTGTGTGTGTGTGTGTGTGTGTGTGTGTG